>JAAGEH010001014.1:0-43224 GCA_011751065.1 Lasiurus cinereus
CCCTGATCATGTCAGAGAGTCGTGAACATGCAATCATTACCCTGATCGTGTCAGAGAGTCGTGAACATGCAGTCATTACCCTGATCATGTCAAAGAGTCGTGAACATGCAGTCATAACCCTGATCATGTCAAAGAGTCGTGAACATGCAGTCATCACCCTGATCGTGTCAGAGAGCCGTGAACATGCAATCATTACCCTGATCGTGTCAAAGAGTCGTGAACATGCAGTCATTATCCTGATCATGTCAAAGAGTCGTGAACATGCAGTCACAGGTAGCCTTTTTGTTGCTCACATGAGCAACGTGGCTCGGAAACTAGGTCACCCCTTTAGAGACCACACTCTGTTCAGCCTGCTGGCCTTGGCCTTGGCGGTGGGAAGCACGGACAGTCCCTGCTTACGGCACATTTAGCGACTGGGATTTCCTCCCCATTTCACCACTGGGCCCCAACGGCAACACAACAAGTCACCCAACATTTAATTTTAAAATTACAGTTGGTGCACAATATTAGGTCATTTCAGGCACACGGCCCCTGATTAAACACGTACCTAACTTACGAAGCGATCGCCCCGGTAAATCTGGTACACCTGGTAGCATTCAGAGTTATTACAGTGTCATTGGCCATATTCCCTGTGCTGGACTTGGCATCCTGGGGACTGTTCTGTAACCACCAAATTGTATTTCTTATTCCCTTCATCTTTTTCACCTGTTTATGCCCCCAACCACCCTCCCCTCTGGCAGCCATGTGCTCGGCTGCGGTGAAAGAGGAAGTCCACAGCGTGAGAGCATTTCTGCCAGAAAGTGTCTCACTGGTGCCTGGACTTAGCTCTTGGTTCACAGGAGCTACAAGGACCGGACGAACAGAACTTAGTAATAGGGCTGAAAAAGGACGTCGATCCCGGGGCGATCCAGTTTGAGGAAGGCCTGGAAAAGCGAGAAGGCACCAGTGACCTTCTCCAGACCCAGCACATGTTTGAGGGGTGCAAGAGCATCGAGCTAGTGAAGGGGCGAGTCAGGCGAAGGCGGATCCCAGACAGAAGGGAAGGCCCGTCTAAAGCCCTCGCTCGGACCCTGCGATCAGGGCTGCACTCGGCATGCGCTGCATAGATCTTGCTTTCGGCGGGAAGACTCGCTTTCTGAATGAAAGGGCCAGAGCTCCCGCCGGGTGGAAGGCAGGCTCGTCTTTCCCCCACGGGGGACGTCTGCCTCCCGCGAGGATGCTTCTGGAGGGGCAGGGGCCATTAGGTTTGGCTCCTGGGCCAGCGATGAGTCGGGCACTTAATTATGTCAAAGAGCAGTCGCAGGAGCCGCAGAGGAGTCGTCATCGTCCTCCCTGGCCCAACGCGAGGCTTTTAATCTGCAAGGAGTGCTTCTGGCGGGAGGGCTGCGTGCAGAGCCGGCCGTGTCCTGAAGGCCCCCCCTTCCCGGATCTGTCAGAGGGAGAGCGGTCCCTGCATCTCCCCTGGCTGCTGCCTTTTGGGCTTCAAAGGCAGATGCTTCCCTGGTGGCCCTCACCCCCTACGGCCTCTCCGTGGCCCTGACCCCTGACCCCCTGCAGCCTCCCAGCACCTGAGAGGGATTCCTGTTAAAGGGGACACACCTGGGTCTGAGTTAAGCCCAGGGAGAGATCTGGATGTTTCAACGGAGAGGAAGCAAAACGCACCTCTTGAGAATTCAAGAACAAACCGGGATGAGGCACGAAACAACCAAATGAAACATCGCGGCGCTTACAGAGAAGAAGCCGCTGCAGGCCTCAGCTCAGGGGCCTCTCTCAGCTTCTGGGGGTGAATCATTTCAGTCATGTGCCCCATGGCCGGTGATACCTCCCAACAGGAGGCATTCAGTCTGAGGGGGGTGTGCTTGGCTGAGGGGGTGTGCTGGGCCGAGGGGGGCCAGGTGTTTTCAGCAGTGCGGTGCTGTGAGTGTTGTTGGCGTTGGCAGCTGCCCTGGCACCTGCCTGTCCCCGGAGCCCAGGGGTGTTGAGCTGAGCTGCATGGCACCTGCCTGCCCCCGGAGCCCAGGGGTGTTGAGCCCAGTGGGCTCTTGGCTAGGGCCAGCTTTTCCACTTGGCAATTCAAGGACTCATCGGGGTGACTGTCCCTCTTGCATGACTAGCTTTCCCCTCTCTACCAAGCGATTCCCAACAAAACAGGGACATGTTGGAGCAGCTCCATGGTTTTTGAACAGTCTTTCTCCTCCTCCTCCTCCTTCTCCTCTCCCTCCTCCTCCTCCTCTCCCCCTCCCTCCCTCTCTCCCTCCACCCCCCTCTCTCACTCTCTCTCTCTCCCCTCAATCCTGTTTCCTTTTGCAGCAAAATTTGAGAGCCTGTATTTTATCTTCACCTTTTCTCTTCCCATTGTCTCCTGACCTGCTGCCATCCGCCGCTCCTCCCCACCCCCCACGTGGCACCTGCTGTGGTCTCGGTGGACCGGGGCCTTCGCACTGCCCGGCTCCGTGCACAGCACCGGGCCGAGATCTTCTGTGACCGTCAGCGGCCGCTGACCCCGTTTATCACCTCTTCCCGGAAACACGCTCCTTCCTTGGCTTCAGGGCAGACCTGGTCCCCAGGCTGCTCTCCTTTCTCCCTGGTTGCTAGGCGACCTGGTGGGCCAGCTCACCGGGCCCAGGCCCTCTCCTCTCGGCCTTGTCCCAGGCTGTGTCAGACAACATCTCGGGGAAAGCCACGGTGTGTACACTCTGTGTGTGGAGTGCACACCTGTACTCCATGCTCCAGACTCGTCTATCCAGTTGCCTGCTGCCCACGTCCTATGGGATGACGAACGGGCATCTCCCCTCGATGTAACACCTGGTCCCCTCGCCCTGGTCCTCTCTGACCCGGGTCATTGCAATAGCCTCCTATCAGGTTTGCCCGTCTCCATCCTTGCTCAAGCCTCTTCTATGTGCAAAACAGCCCGAAAGACCCTTTAAAAACATCAGAGCGCATCCCTCCTCTGCTCCAAGGCCGCCTGCCTCAGTGGGAGTGCAAACCTGTCCACAGGGTCCTTCAGCCTCCATCCCATGCCCCTGCTCCCCTCCCCCCTCTCTGCTGGTCACGCACCTGCCCGGCCGAGGCGCCCCTTCCTCAGAGATCCCCGGTCACTGCTGCTGGGGGCCCAGGCCGGGGTGGGGGCTATGCTAGGCTCTGTCCTGGATTCTTCCTGCCTGCGCCTCACCACCCTCAGGTCCCCACTTATCTGTCATCTTTCTCTAATCATCCCTTTGACGCTGCCCCAAATCTTCCTCCTAGCTTTATTTCTGTTATTTTTATTTAAAAAAATATATTTTCATTGATGTCAGAGAGGAAGGGAGATGGAGAGAGAGAGAGAGAAACATGAGGGATGAGAGAGAATCATCCATTGGCTGCCTCCTTCACACCCTCTACTGGGGATCAAGCCGCAATCCTGGACGTGTGCCCTTGACCGGGAATTGAACCCTGACCTCCTGGTTCAGAGGTTGACACTTAACCACCGAGATACGTGGGTTGGTCCTGGTTTTATTGTTTCTATTGCACTTATCACCACGTGAAAAGAAAAACACTAATGCTTTTGTTGCTGAGTTTGTTCTGGTCTGTCTGCGTAGAACAGTGGTCTGCAAACCGTGGGTCACGAGCTACATGTGGCTCTTTGGCCCCTGGAGTGTGGTTCTTCCACAAAATACCACGGCCTGGGAGAGTCTATGTTGAAGAAGTGGCATTAGAAGAAGTTGAAGTTTAGCGGAAACCGGTGTGGCTCAGTGGATAGAGTGTCAGGCTGCAGACTTAAGGGTCCCAAGTTCGATTCCGGTCAAGGGCATGTATCTTGGTTGCGGGCACATCCCCAGTGGGGGGCGTGCAGGAGGCGGCTGATCGATGTCTCTCTCTCATCGATCTTTCTAGCTCTCTATCCCTCTCCCTTCCTCTCTGTAAAAAAATCAATAAAATATATATTTTTTTAAAAAGAAGTGTAAGTTTAAAAAACTCGGCTCTCCAAAGAAATTTCAGTCGTTGACCTGTTGCTATTTGGCTCTGTGGATGAATGAGTTTGCCGGCCTCTGTCGTAGACCATGGGTTTCACGGGGACAGATACCTCATCTGCCTTGGTCCCTGCACGTGCCCTGTGCCCAGGGGGGTGGCTGCTGGCTGAGTCCTGCTGCAGGGCCCTTGGCCAGCAGCCCCAGGGGGGGGGGGGGCCCCCCCCCCCCCCCCCCGCATCCGGGTCACTTTTTATGGCATTCTGGGTGTGATCGAGGACTGGCATTGGGGCATTCACCACCTCTAACCGCTCTTTCCGCCCTCAGTTTCTCTGTCTGAAGAACATCCGCACCTTCCTCACGGCCTGTTGCGAGACGTTCGGGATGAGGAAGAGCGAGCTCTTCGAGGCCTTTGACCTGTTTGACGTCCGGGACTTCGGCAAGGTGAGGCCGCCTTTTACTTTCCCGCGTCTTTCCTTTTCCATCCGAGAGCCTTCAAGCAAATACAGTGGTACCTCGAGATGCGAGTGCCCTAACATACAAGATTTTTGAGATCCGAGCCGTCGAGCGAGTGATTTTTGCTTTGAAATACGAGCAACAGTTGAGATAGGAGTCATCGCACGGATCGGCCGGCTGCACACGACCCACCAGTTTACCGAGACTCGAGTGTCTCATAGTTTCCCACACCTCAAGGTTACAGAACAAATTAAACTCGTATCCCGAGGTACCACTGTACTTGTTTCTTGTTGAAATAGGACCTGTGACTTAAGAGGCCTGCGCATCTCAATTAGATAGTTGAATTTCACCTTGGTGGCTTAACATATATATGTGTGTGTGTGTGTGTGTGTGTGTGTGTGTGTGTGTGTATGTGTGTATATGTGTGTGTGTATATATGTATATATATATATATATATATATATATATATAATCAGTAAGAATGGTCTCAATGACATGAGCATTGTCGCCTATTGCAAGCAGCATAAGAGGAATCTTTCATGAAGAGGTAAATAACCGCTTTCCATCCTTTAGAGTTGGGTGGGCCCTCGTGTCTGGGGGCCAGTATTGTTTCCCTCACATCTCCTCTGTACCCCAAAGACTCCCCATTTGTGGAAGTTGGGAATGTTCTGTCGCCCCTCTCTATTCTGACTTGGGTAGGTGACATGGGGAGGAGGACACGGATCACTGAAATGTTTGAGGTTGTTAAATAACTCCTTTACAGCCGAAACCGGTTTGGCTCAGTGGATAGAGCGTCGGCCTGTGGACTGAAAGGTCCCAGGTTTGATTCTGGTCAAGGGCCTGTATCTTGGTTGCGGGCACATCCCCAGTAGGGGGCGTGTAGGAGGTGGCTGATCCATGTCTCTCTCATCAATGTTTCTAACCTTCTATCCCTTTCCCTTCCTCTGTGTAAAAAATCAATAAACTATATTAAAAAAACCCAACTCCTTTACTAATAGCTATTTCCAAGGACATTTGCCACACGGGAATGTTTGAATGTTGCGGTTCCTCGGGTGTGCCCCAAACACTTGTGTGTACGAGGTGACTGGAATCGCCCTTTCAGAAGTGATGGCCATTTATTCTGTAGTCTTTGGGCATAAAGTTCAACTTCTTACGTGTCAGAAGCCAGAAAAGAGGTGATGACATGAGTCTCCAGGTCCCCATCCCCCGTCTCCAGTTCCCTGTGAACTCTGACACCCCCTTCCCCCCAAAAAGCCCCACATGCATCCCGGCAGGACGAGGGGCATCCTGTGCTCGGGTCCCACTCCCTGGGTGTGTCCCTGGGACTCTGCCCCCTCCGGCCACAGGACAACGTGCCCCACCCCAAGGCTCTGGGCTTGGCTGGTGGGGGTGCCGGCAGCCTCAGGGACCGCCCTGGGCCTGGCTGGAAGGATCGCATCAGCTAGTGCCTGCCATGGATCAGCCGCTGAGACATCTCCCGTCTGTTTTTACTCCCCAGGATGAAGCGTTTGACATGTAAATCTCCCTTATGATCTGTTTGAACCCCACTCTTGTTAGAAGGTTGATGTTTCTTCCTCGAAGGATTTTCGTCCTGAATTATTCAGGAGTCCTCGGGGTGTCTGTGGTTCACGGGCCCTAATTAGCCTCCCTTCCGAGCACCATGCGGCGCTCCATCCTCAGCCGGGGTCTGCCAGCTGAGGCCCTGGAAGAGGGGTCCTGAGTGATTCCTTGGACGACTCTGACACCCCCAGCTTTCTGCCCCCCCCCACAGCACTTCATTTATTTATTTTTAAAATATATTTTATTGATTTTTTTACATAGAGGAAGGGAGAGGGATAGAGAGTTAGAAACATCGATGAGAGAGAGACATCCATCAGCCACCTCCTGCACACTTCCTACTGGGGATGTGCCTGAAACCAAGGTAACATGCCCCCGACCGGAATCGAACCTGGGACCCTTCAGTCTGCAGCCCGACGCTCTATCCACTGAGCCAAACCGGCTTCGGCCCACCACAGCACTTTATTTAGCCTCCATGGTGACTCGGCCTAGCCACATCCCTGCCAACACACTTGGGTCTGAGTCTCCTTATTATGTATCGGCTGCCTCCTGCACACCCCCTGCTGGGGATCGAGCCTGCCACCCAGACAGGTGCCCTGGACCGGAATCGAACCCAGGACCTTTCAATCCCCAGGCCGATGCTCTATCCACTGAGTCAAACCGGCTGGGCGGGGGCTAGGGGTCTCCTCATTCGACCTTTCTGGAGGTAGCGCCTCCCACTCCCCTACTGCAGAGGGGACCTCTGGTCTCCTTCTTCCCGGCCTTTCCTGCTCATCAGCCCACTGCCAGCCACCAGGGTCCCCAGGAGACCACCCCTGTCTGCCCACAAAGCCCTCCTTCAGCTCTCCCTGCTGATGGGCGGGGCTTGCCTGAATTTACATAACTAAGAGCTCTCCCTGATCCCTGATTCCTCAGGACAAAGAAAGCTGGTCCATGCTCCTTTGTGTCTGTTTAGGAGGAGAAGGGGCAGCAGCCTCTGGCCTTCCCAAAGGAGGGGGGGCCGGGTGGTGGGGGGTGGTGGTGGTGGGCGTGGTGGTGTCTGGTCGGTAACACCATTGCTGCATCGCTAGGAGGACCCTCCTTTGTTTGTGCACAGAGCGACCTTTGGGGGAACCGCTCCATCTCTTTCATTGTCTTGGCGGCTATATTTCACCCGGGGAGTCTGTGCCAGGCAGACTTTCCCACCCGCACCCCGTCTCACAGAACCCCGGTGCCCCAGCCATGCACGGGTTATTCTTCACACTCTGGTGATCATTCAAGTTCGTGCCGGGTCTGCTTTCTAGGAGTTTTGGAGCCAGTTCACAAAACCCTGCTCTGTTTTTGAACCTTAGCACCGTTGAAAACTTCTAGAAGGGCATTGCCCAAGGAAGTCCATTTGTCTTGAGAAATAGGAATAGGTAGCGTGGGAAAAACAGCCTTGTTCACATGAGTCGGGTAAACCTGCAGGCCGTGCCCTCCCTCTGTGGGAGGGGTATGGCGCATTCAAGGCACTGATAAGTCCTGCTTATGAGACCGGAGCAATGTGGTTGCAAACTATGCAGTCCTATCCCAGAGAGTGAGCTCTCCTTAGGGTTGGAGGTGACCTGTGAAAGGTAATGAGAGGAAACAAGAGGTGGTAACGGAGCAGGTGCAACTTAGCATGTTCCCCCCCATCCTGCCTTTAAATGAATATAAGAAAAATCTAATGGCATTTGCACTCACTTTGTGTACATATATTTTGCCTCCCAGTCAGTATTTTATGTTTCATTTTTTTCAAGGGTTTTTACTGTATTTGTCCATTCTTAATTTTCCCTATATTTCAGTTTTGGTGTTTTGGGCACTTGCTGATGATCATGTGGAGATGCGGTCTCTCTGGAACACCTAAAACCTTTTTTTGGTGTGTGTGTGTGTGTGTATGTGTGTGCGCGCGCGTGTTATTTCTTTTAAAAATGGGAATATTGCTGAAACCGGTTTGGCTCTGTGAATAGAGCATCAGCCTCGGGACTGAAAGGTCCCAGGTTCGACTCTGGTCAAGGGCATGTACCTTGGTTGCGGGCATATCCCCAGTAGGGGGCGTGCAGGAGGCGGCTGATCAATGTCTCTCTCTCATCGATGTTTCTAGCTCTCTATCCCTCTCCCTTCCTCTCTGAAAAAAAATCAGTAAAATATATTAAAAAAAATAAAAATGGAAATATTGTTTTGTACTAGGGAACTTTCTAGGAATAGGTTTCTGAATTTCGAGGTTACAGCAAATACATGCTGCTTAGTACACGCGCTCTTGTTCCATCTCAGCTGTGTCCAGAGACCCTCGGTTCTGTCCTCCTCCTTTTCATGTAGTTTACCCAGGGCACATACCTACAGGGTTCATGGAGTCAAATTTGCTGTCCACCAGTGGTGGCTGTGATGCCTGGGAAGTCCCCAGGGGGCGTGGCTAACTCGTTAGGTGGCAGGACAGAAGCCCATGACTTGTCTGTCCCAACAGCCGTGATGCGAACCCTCGGCCCTCAGTCCTTCCGCTGTTGCGCGTGTGTGTTTCCGCTCAGCGGGCTGCTGTGGAACAGGAGGGTGGTGTTTTCCGTGTTTATTCCCCCTGTTATCTTTCCAGTGGCTTGTGCACATCTGGAGGGCCCGGGCGCCCTGGCACTGGCCCAGTGGGCAGAAGGGAGGGGGGCACCAAGCAGCTGCAGGAAGCGGTTCTTGGCAGAGGCCGCGGGCCAGCCACGCATGCTTCCTCCGAGCGCGCCAGCTCCTGAGTCACTTGTTTTCTACCTGCAGCGCCCGTGTCATCAGAGGATTGCAGCGGAGACTGGGGGTTGACTCTGGACCTTAGACGGCCTCTGGGGCGTGCAGGGTCCCGCTGACTCAGTGTGTCCTGAGGACGAAAGGGGTCAGGGCCAGCTGGAGGACGGGACTGTCACCATCATTAGGTTAGAACGAATGGGTGGCGTTGACATCTGCCAGGGGTTCTCCTGGGAACGGTGAGCGCCCAGCTGCACGCCCAACGTGCTGGGTGACCCCCCAAAACCTGCTCTCCCTCGCTGGTCTCCTCCTGGGAGGAGCGGAGGGGGCATGCTTGCTGCTTCTGAGCGAGCAGGTGCCTTATAGATGGTTGCCGCTCTGTAGCTGCCTCTCATAACACATCTTAGAATGATCACCCGAGAGGGGTTGTGTTATGGGTGGGAGGGTAGAGTTCACCATGTTACTGGTCAAGTCTAGGCTAGGTTTTTTGTTTTTTTTTTTGTTAATCCTCACCAGAGGATATTTTTCCATTATCATATTTTTTTTCCGGCATATAAGACGACTTTCTAACCCAGGAAAATCTTCTCAAAAGTCGGGGGTCGTCTTCTACACCGGGTGTCATCTTATAGGATGAGTATATGCCAAACTCTCTATTTTAATTGGAAAAGTTGGGTGTCATCTTACACGCCCTGTCGTCTTATACGCTGGGAAAATAAAGTACTTTTTTAAGAGAGAATGGAAAGGAGGGGGAGAGAAAGAAACATCAATGTGAGGGAGACACATCGATTGGTTGCCTCCCACATGTGTGCCCTGGTCAGGCCTGGGGATGGAGCCTGCCACCGAGGTACGTGTCCTTGACTGGAATCGAACCCGGGACACTTCAGTCCACAGGCCGACGCTTCATCCACTGAGCAACTGGCCGGGGCAAGCTAGTCAGGGTTTGAAGATGATTGATAGCGCTGGGGGTGGGTTGGGAAAAGTGACAGCAATGCTCTGATGGCCAGATCCAGGTGGGCATGAACTCTGCGTCTACCCCTGATGTCCGTGAAGCTTAGCATCGCTTTAGCGAAATCACTACTGATGGTTTTCTAGTAGCCTTTAGGTTTTGGGGAGGAAGCAGCAGAAAAACATGAACTTCATAACGGTCAGATGATAACGTATGATTTCTTAGAGAGCTACGTAATAAAGTACAATTTCATGGCATTGTAGGTAGAGAAATGACTACGAACGGCAGTAAAAGGGGGATGGTATTCATGAGCATTGGCTTTTCAGCAATTCTGTGTTCACCTGAAATTTGGTCAGTAGACCGCCCCAAGAGTTCCACAAGTAAGTAGACATTAGGGCAGATGAATAAGCAATCAGCACACACATCATCTTTTCCACCCCGTGCTGGGCTCACAGTTGGATTCCCTTCAACAGTCCTTGAAAGATTCTGAGTGATGGCACAGAATTTTCCTCTGGAGCCACAGTTCCAATTAGCGGATGGTGAATTATTTAGAAAAGCATCACTAATAATCTGTTTTTCTACCAAGTGACGCTGGAGCAGCATAGAATTATTTCCTAGCTCTTCGATGGGACAATCCCTCAGACACACGAAGATGGTTATTATGCTCCGCTCAGTCTCTTCTTGTGAATCTTTTCCATTTTGCTTATAACCTGTCCAAATCTGAAATGTCTTATCGAGACAGCACATAGGACACGAGCAGTTAAAGAGCACAACATTTCACGCTGAGGAAGAGGGCAGAAGCTAAATGGAGGAGGGGGCGCTGTGATCATAGCCACTCCTCTGAGGATTTATCACCCAGTTGTCTGGAAGAGTCCAGGAAAAAACATACCATATTTTCCAGCGTATAAGACGACTGGGTGTATAAGACGACCCCCAACTTTTCCAGTTAAAATAGAGAGTTTGGGATATACTCGCCCTATAAGATGACACCCGGCGTAGAAGACGACCCCAGACTTTTGAGAAGATTTTCCTGGGTTAAAAAGTCGTCTTCTGCGCCAGAAATTTATGGTAACTCAGAAAGCACACTTTTGAACTAGCCGTGAAGCCTTTGTGTCCGGTAGAATTTGTGCCGAACAAAATAAAAAGTCTCAGAATGAAAAGAATTACAGAAATAAACCTACAGAAATAGGAAGTCTATTAAAAATAGTTGTGAACGTTAGACATTTGCTTTATCTGCCATTCTTCTATGCACATACTTTGCTAAGAGGATTGAAACAGATAATGTTGTATATAAGGTTTTCAGCATAATACCTGACACATGAGAAGGTACTAGAAAAATGGGAGGGGATCAAATATATATTTAAACATGGTTGGACAGAGACAGTGATTTCATATCAACCCCTGGTTCCCCTTTCTTTACACGAACCCTCTCTTTTCATGACTGTTTGCGTTGCACAGTTTGCATCCTTTTGCGGTCAGGGTCTGAACTGAATTTCTCTGAGGAAGCAAACAAGAGCGAGATGAAAATGTAGATGAAGCCAAAACTGGTTTGGCTCAGTGGATAGAATGTCGGCCTGCGGACTGAAAGGTCCCAGGTTCGATTCCAGTCAAGGGCATGTATCCTGGTTGCGGGCACATCCCCAGTAGGGGGCGTGCAGGAGGCGGCTGAGTGATGTCTCTCTCTCATGGATGTTTCTAACTCTGTCTCTCTGCCTTCCTCTCTGTAAAAAATCAATAACATATATATTAAAAAAAGAAAAGAAAATGTAGATAAAACAAAACGCATGAAACATTGACTATGGATGGTCCTTTATAATGAGTAGCCTCGCTATCGTTTGTGACCCATTAGAATTAGACCACATGCAGGCTGACCCACATGACATTGCTAATATTTGACACACTTGCAGTTTTATGCAGTTTAACCTAATACTTGGGTTCTAGATGGCTTATGAAAGATGATGCATAATTGTTTTAAAACGAGAAGAGCTGTCAGTGTGGATGATGGAGTTGATATTTTCTGCATGCTTGTGTGTGTGTGTGTGTGTGTGTGTGTGTGTGTGTGTATGGATGTGGTAAAACTGGAACCAAATGAGCATCTGTTGTAGGGAGTATGAGTGTGTTTTCCCTTCAACATAAAGGGGAACTTGGAAACAGCGGGCGCACTACTTCTGTTTCTGTAGCAGAAACAGTTCTTGCAATTAGTCAGGGGACCCGGCTTTGCATCACCAAGAGCCCTCCAGCTCTGTCTCCTAGGATTGGTGGGCCTGTCCTTTGTTAAATCATCTCCTGGCTGGTCAATCAAATGGAGTGTTGACTATTTATTTGAAAATCCAAATGGTCACAAATCTGGCTCACTTTTAGCGGGCTCTGTGTTAATTAACATAAGGTCCGTACTCATCTACCGAATTCTTTTTTTCTTTTAAATTAACTTTATTTTGTGTTAATGCTCATCCAAGGATATTCTTGTATTTTTTATTATTATTATTTTACATATTTTTATTGATTTCAGAGAGGAAGGGAGGGAGAGAGAGAGATAGAAACATCCATGATGAGACAGAATCATGGATGGGCTACCTCCTGCAAGCCCCCTACTGGGGATCGAGCCCACAACCCGGGCATGTGCCCTTGACTGGGAATCGAACCTGGAACCCTTCAGTCCGCAGGCCAACACTCTATCCACTGAGTCAAACCAGCCAAGGCTACCCAATTCTTTTTTAAAAAGTATATTTTTACTTATTTCAGAGAGGAAAGGAGAGAGAGAGAGAGAGAAACATCAGTGATGAGAGAGAATCATTGATCGGCTGTGTCCTGCACGCCCTCTGCTGGGGATCGAGCCCACAATCTGGGCATGTGCCCTTGACCCGAATCAAACCCGGGACCCTTCAGTCCACTGACGCTCTATCCATTGAGCCAAACCAGGTAGGACACATCTACCCGATTCTTTGTGACATTGCAATTCTATGTTGACAAGTGAATACACATTAGTACTTTCTGCTTCATACTGTTATGTCTGCCTTCCCAACTTTTAAAGTCCTGAAGAAGAGTGAGGTGTGGTGTCTAAGACAGACAGATTTAAGTTTATTTTCTAGACTTCCCTTCTGTCTGGAAAGGAAAGGTATTCTAAGCCAGGGACTGGGCCTAAGAGCTTTGGAAACATTGTGGACTGCTTCCCTGCCCACCGATGGTGGCACCGGGGTGGTGGTACCAGGCACTCTTTTTAAGAGCGAGTTGGGGGGTTTTGCACTGGCAGTGGCTCCACCCATCCAGCCAGTCCATTGTTTCCCAGGCAAGCACCTCCCCGTGTCCCCCCACCTTCACTACCCAAGCACCCCTGCCCCCTTGGTTGGATCCCTCCCCCCAAAGACCTGCAGGAATGGTGGCTCCCTGGGCAGTGTGGCATTGCAGCTGCCTGGTGAAGCTGCCCAGACCACCAGGCTTACACTGTCCGGCCTCCCCTTTGCCCTCTTTGCCAGCTAGCTGATTGTGAGGATAACAAAGTGAGTCAGTAAATGGAAGCACTTTCTCCAAAGTTCTCAAAATATCACCCAGCACCAGCGCCGTAGGGCTACGGCCGTGCCTCTGGCTGGCGGGTAAATTCCTGTCTGTGGAAATACCTTTCCCGTGAGGCATTTGAACAACTCAACGTATTTGTCATCTAACATATTTGTCATGTCATCTGCTTCGTTCAGCTACATCCTGACCGGCAGGAGTTCTCTTCCAGGGCCTGCTCCCTTCAGGGCGGCTTCCTGGGGGGTCCCTTCTGTTTCCCCCTCACTTCCTGTGGCCTGAAAGGGCCTTACCGAGCGCCCGTAGAGCAGGGGGACTTTTTTTTCCTCTCTCACAAATAAAGATGGAAAGAGTCTCCTCCTGAGCCCAAGTCTCAAACAGGCACATGCTTTCCATTTCACTGGCAAGCACGAATAAAGTGAAAGGTGACATGCAATTATTATTGAAATGTATGATTTGTTTTTGTTCTTTTTTTTTTTTTTAAAGATATTTTATACAGAGAGAAAGAGAGTTAGAAACATCAATTAGCTGCCTCCTGCACACCCCCTACTGGGGATGTGCCCGCCCCCAAGGTCCATGCCCTTGACCGGAATCAAACCTGGGACCCTTCAGTTTGCAGGCTGATACTCTATCCACTGAGCCACACCGGTTGCAGCGAAAAGGAACATTCTGAAGTTACTAAAGCTTTGCCGTTTACATTCTCTCACGTAAACAGTTACCAGCGAGAGCCGTGGGTTTGAACTTGCTGCGGGGAGACCGGGAGGGGGCTGTGGCTGCCTCTCAGCTGGCCCCAGGCTTCCTGTTAGCCTGGAGCTCACTTCCGGCCAGAGCCGCGGGCCCGGGTCCCCTGCCAAGGTGACTTGCGTGTCGTGACTCACAGGCCGTGCTCCGCAGGGTCAGTCATTGGCTGGAAGGTCCCAGGACACGGGGAGGCACCTGAGGTGCTAGGACTGGGCGGCTCCAGGGTGTCCTGAAGGACGTGGGTGAACAGGCAGATGAGGAGGTGCCCTGGGAGGTCTGTGGGGGCCAGAACGCAGCACCCTCTGTCTCCTGGTGAAGTGGGGGTGCCACCTCTGATGTGTGGATGTGTCTACCAACCTGGGAGCCCCTCCATCTGGGGGTTTCTTTAGAAGACTTGGTTACGACTGATAGATAATTAACTCTGTCCTTCTCCTCTCTGCTCCCTGGAGGTTGGGGGGACAGGGGGTGGGGCTGAAAGTTCCTAATCAAGGTTGGCCTTTCTGGCGACCAGCTCCCACCGGAAGCTATCGAGGGGCCCAGCAAGAGTTGCCTATTAGCCCCCCAAATCCTCCCAGGGCCTGAGAAACTTCCAGGGGTTAAGGAACTCAGCGTCAGGATGGGGGTCAAAGGCCAAGTGTCACAACGGGAGACGTTTCTGGCATGTTCCAGGGTGTTAGGAGCCCAGGTCAGGAGTGGAAGGAAGACCAAATGGAGTTTATCACTGAGTCAGTGTCACCCCCCAGGACTAGATCAGCCTCCCTGGTGGCCCGTCCTCGCCAGCCTTCGCTCCGCTTTTGGGCTTCCTGCTGCAGCCCTGGCGCCTGCCCCTACCCCCTGGCACCTCTCGTTGGGTCAGGGGGTCCGTGACCCCGTTCAGTGAGCTCCTGGGGGCTGAGCAGGTGTTCCAGGCACGTCACCCACCCGCCAGGCCTCTTCCAGGAGCTTTGCCAATGGGTGGGCCATTCCAGGACCCAGATTCGGTGGAGCTGCCCACGGAAAGGCGGAAAGTTTTGGTTGTTGCAGTGGCAACTTGAACATGCTCCCAAAGCCACTTTACATCCATTCCGCGTGTGCTGGCGCCTAGGATGCTAACTAGCATGATGTTGGGAGCCGGGGTACCCTGAATCTAGCGGTTTAACGTGTAAGCTGTGCGTTATCCTTACGTGGTAAAACCTGCCCCTGAGTGTGCAAGGGAAGAACATATGTGAGTGCACGTGTTGAATAGCGTGACCAAGAGGGCTGAAAATGGAGAGGAGGGTGAAGGTCAGCTGTGGATGGGAAGAAGGAAAGGGAAGACCATTCGGAGGGAAAATCCTAGGAAAAACTTTGGGATAAAGACAGGGGCGATCATTTTTAATTACTAGCCTGTATTTGCATGTGAATTCGGCTTCTCTTCGTTGATGCTGCATCTCAGTACATATTTTATAGCCGTCCTTGTTATCCAGGCAGTGCTAACACAGTCTCAAGTCGCTCAGTTCCAGCGACCTCACATTGGTAATATCAAGTCAACATTACTCTTTTGGGGTCGATTTCATAGATGAACTTAAAGCATTCTTTCCCACTTACTGTTCCTAAGATCTTTCTACGATTTACTAAGATGTTCAGGGAGTGTTTGTGGTCAGGCCTTGCATCTGACTTGTGCTTCTTTGGGTAAAGATTTTATTTATTTATTTATTATATATATACATATATATATATATATATATGTATATATATATAAAATTGATTTTTTACAGAGAGGAAGGGAGAGGGAGAGAGAGCTAGAAACATCCATGAGAGAGAAACATTGATCAGCTGCCTCCTGCACACACCACCCCCCCTCAATAGGGATGTGCCCGCAACCAAGGTACATGCCCTTGACCAGAATCGAACCCGGGACCCTTCAGTCTGCAGGCTGATGCTCTATCCACTGAGCCAAACCGGTCAGGGCTTGGGCAAAGATTTTAAATGGACGTTCCCGGTATTAGTTTTGAAACAAACTGGCTGTGAATTAATACAGGCATGCCCTTCTGCACACAGCCAGCCTTCCTTACTGGGGCTTGTCGTCTTCTAAGAGCACTCACTGAGTGTGAGTTTAACTTGATCTTTTTCACAAAACCGTGAGCCGTCTGGGGCTGGAGAAACTCCTGGGTCTCTGTGGCTGCCCGACTTCTGCAGCCCCGTGTCCAAAGCTAAAAGGAGGGGGAGCCCCGGAGTCCCTCTTCTTAGATGAAAAAGCATTTACTACTCCACGTAACCCGCTCACCGATAGTGAACTGAGGGGTCTGAAGAGCAAGATAGAATCTAGGAAGTTCCCCGAATTCTTAAACTCTGGGTGTGTTTTACCATCTCGCTTTGGGGAGGAAGTGCCTCTTTTATTTTTATTTTATTTTTAAAATATATTTCATTGATTTTTTTTACAGAGAGGAAGGGACAGGGATAGAGAGCTAGAAACATCGATGAGAGAGAAACATTGATTAGCTGGTTCCTGCACATCCCCAGCTGGGGATGTGCCCGCAACCAAGGTACATGCCCTCAAATCCGGGACCCCTCAGTCTGCAGGCTGATGCTCTATCCGCTGAGCCAAACCAGTCAGGCGAGAAAGCACCTCTTTTAACTTTTTCTGGATTGTCTTTGCCTTGGTCATGCTGGTACTCGTATCCCTCCCCTCTCTTGGTATTTGGATACAGCCTTTCTCTCTCTCTCTCTCTCTCTCTCTCTCTCTCTCTCTCTCTCTTCCCCCTCTTGCCCTCTCCCTCTCTCTCTAAATCTATTACAAATTATCTATCCAGTGATACTCATCAGTGATGTCTTTCTCCCTCTCCCTTCCTCTCTGAAATAAATAAAAATATTTTTTAAGAAAGGATCTGGCGTAATAACATTAGAAACCGACAGAAGCCTGCTTCTCACGGGTCCGATGTTTACTCTGGATGTGAGCGCCGGCTGGTTCCTCCTGGTGGTACCTTCCTGTCATCTAGTGATGTCCTTGGCCTTGAGTGACATTCCTCCTGGAGCCCCATCCCTGGCCCAAGAGGAAGTGTTCCTGAATTGAGGCCGTGATCTCCCGTGAGGGAGTGACAGGTGGCTTTGGTACCTTCACCTGGAGTGTGTGTCCGTCTAAGTTTTGCTTACATCTTACATTTTAGTTCTTTTTCTTTTTAAATATATTTTATTGATTTTTTACAGAGAGGAAGGGAGAGGGATAGAGAGTTAGAAACATCGATGTGAGAGAAACATCGATCAGCGCCTCCTGCTCGCTCCCCACTGGGGATGTGCCCGCAACCAAGGTACATGCCCTTGACCAGAATCAAACCTGAGACCCTTCAGTCTGAAGTCTGACGCTCTATCCACCGAGCCAAACCGGTTTTGGCTACATCTTAGTTCCTTCAATGAAATAAAACACATGCACGGTGTGTGAATAGCAGACCTCCCACCGGAGAGGCTGCGAACTCATTCGAAAGGGCCTTGGGGAAGGACCCTCATTCTGACCCCAGAGCCCAAAATAATGGCCATGGTTGCCCAGGGGGAGCTAGCCCCGCAGGGAGAGATTTCCCGGATGGACCTCAGGATCAATCGAACAGGAGGTGAAGTTTTTAACTCTGAGCTCACCTACATCCTTGTTCCTAATATAAGGCTGTACATATACCAGTGCCAGAAATTACTGTATTTTCCGGCGTATAAGACGACTTTTTAACCCAGGAAAATCTCAAAAGTCGGGTGTCGTCTTATAGGGTGAGTATATCCCAAACTCTCTATTTTAACTGGAAAAGTTGGGGGTCGTCTTATACTCCCAGTCATCTTATATGCGGGGAAAATACAGGTACATTAAACTTGCATTCATTACATTCACCTATAAAAATTCAGAGAAAGCCGGTAATCTGTTTTGACATTAAATACATTCCTTAATGATATTACGAAAAACTGTAAGCCATACATTGGCATCCGAAAGATGTTTCTTTAAGACCCAAAAATCAAGGTTTAGCATGTTTCATGTCGTGTTCCGTGTGCAGTGGCTGCTGTCTCGGGGGACGTGTTGGGCGGAAGTGAGCGGAACTCACTTTGGTAGGTTACTTGCGACTCCAGCTGCCAAAGGCCCCCACTTGGAGGACAAAAAAAGATGCGGCTCTTTCACAGGAAGCGCTGTACAGGACTGTGGTTTCTGGAAAGGAAATGCCCACTGAGAGACACAAGTGCTGTTATAGTTAACGGCCCACTCGCTGCTTGAAGGAGAGCTGAGCTGGTATAAATAACCCTCACTCCTCGGCGTTCTGTTCGGAATTGATTCTAACCCTTTAGGGCTCGGCAGTGATAGTGACTGTGTTTTCACACGGCCTGCTCATGGGGTGCAGGTAGGCTAGGGGACCGCCTACAACAGTGGTTCTCAACCTTTCTAATGCCGAGACCCTTTAATACAGTTCTTCATGTTGTGGTGACCCCCAACCATAAAATTATTTTTGATGCTATTTCGTAACTGTAATTTTGCAACCGTTATGAATCGTATCTGTGTTTTCCAATGGTCTTAGGCGACCCCTGTGAAAGGGTTGTTCGACCCCCAAAGGGGTCACGACCCACAGGTTGAGAACCACTGGCCTACAGGCTCTGCAGATAACTCGGACAGGGGGGGAAGGGGATGTGGTTTGACTTGGACAGCCAGCCCAGATTGAAAGCTCCAATAGTGGTGTCGGAAGATTGGGTAGCTGAAACCGGTTTGGCTCAGTGGATAGAGCGTCGGCCTACAGACTGAAAGGTCCCAGGTTCGATTCCGGTCAAGGGCACCTACCTTGGTTGCGGGCACATCCCTAGTAGGGCATGTGCAGGAGGCAGCTGATCAATGTTTCTTTCTCATCAATGTTTCTCTCTATCTCTCTCCCTTCCTCTCTGTAAGAAATCAATAAAAAATACATATATATATCAGCTCAGGCTGGCATTATGCCCGTTACTTTCCCTTTATTTCCTCCCTGGTATTGATACGGCTTTCAGATCCTGTCCAGACCATCGATTTGATTAAGCAGACGCGGTCTTACAGACTTGGCCTTCGCAGCCCTGGTCCGGCGGCCTTTTGTGACGAGCCTCTGACCTGTCCGTGGAGCCCCGTGGAGCTTAGGAGCCGAAGGCCCTTGTTTCTCACGGGGAGGGGAGTGAGGTTCTTCCTGAGAAGTGTCCCCCAGCATCCCTCAGCCGCTGTCTGCAGAGTCGCAGCCCCCGCGGGCAGCTGTGACCCGGCCTCGTGCGTGTTTCTGCCCACGCACACTCAGGTCACCGCTCTGGGCCTCGGCGATGCCTCGGGGGAGGTGGGGGGCGAGGGTTCTGACTCGCTCTGTGCACAGAGGAAACCGGGGGGTGAGTGACGTCCAGGCTAGCACACAGGTAGGGCAAGAGGAACAGCCAGCCTTACCCTCTGCATGACAGCCACCTGGGAAAACACTTCCCCTTTCACCAAAGGACGCTCCTTAGGTGAATCCAGAGGGCTCTGAGCACCCCTCACCTTTCACTACGCGGGTTCTCATTTATGGCTGAGGCTGCCTTCGGGAGAGGACCAGAAGTTTGCCTACCCTGTTTCCCCGAAAGTAAGACATCCCCCAAAAATAAGACCTACTTCCAGTTTTGCCTCTCGCTGTCATAGAAGGCATCCCCCCGAAAATAAGACCTCCCCGATAATAAGGCCTCCCCCGAACATAAGGCCTCCCCGGAATAGAAGGCCCCCGAAGCTACCGTCAGGCGTCTGTCTCCTGATTTAAAGAGACCTCGCCCGGCCTGAACAGCTCCTGCTGCGCTGCGGCCCATCAGGGAGCTGGTTTGTGATGACTGACTACCGGACAGTAGACAGGTATAAATTTCCTTTTTTTTTTTGGTTCAACAGTAAATGTGTACCGCCTTCTTCTTCATGGAAAAATAAGACATCCCCTGAAAATAAGACCTAGCGCATCTTTGGGGGCAAAAATTAATAGAAGACAAAAATTAATATAACAATATTTTCGGGGAGACAGGGTATAATAAATAAGCTGGTGGTGAGGTATGGGCATCGTTCCCAGCACCGTAGAGCAATGGTTGGCATGTGCCCTGAGAAAGGCACAGGTCACCTTAGTCCCCGAAGGGAGGGTCACCTGTGGCTGAGCTCGGGGACAGAGATCCAGGTAGCAGATGACTTTTAAGTGACTTTGATCGACCCTGGCATTCGGTGAGAACCTGTCTTACTCGGATGTAAAATAAGAGCGTGCTCTTTGGGCAGAGGCTTTGAGGTAGGAAAGGTCAGGATGTTTGTGGGCAGGACAGCAGACCAAGCGGACAGAACGGAAGACTTCTGGGCGGAGAGTAGATATAATTATCCATGTGGGAACAGAAAGGCCTGGTTGATCTCTTTCAGAGTCCTTCCCCATGCCCTCCCGCACTCTGGTAAGGAGGGACAGGCTGCAGACTGTTGTCTTGGAAATGAATCATGATATTTGGTAAAGGGCAATGATGTGTATTCTTACTTTCCTATCTGTCATTTCATTGTTGTTCCTTCCCACTTTTATAGTTTTTTTTTGGTCCTCATCTGAGGATACGTTTTTATTGATTTTAGAGAGAGGAAGGGAGAGAGAGAAACAGCAGTGTGAGAGAGAAACATCGATCAGTTGCCTCCCATATACACCTTGCCTGGGAATCGAACCCACATCCTTTTGGTGCTTAAGATGACGCTCTGGCTAACTGAGCTACCCGGTCGGGGCCCATCATTTTAACATTTGTACTTCTCCTGAGGTGTCCAAAAACACTTTGTTTGCAGAACATTTTCTTCCGAGGACATAATGGCATGAATGGTTATTTTGGGAAACTGGAATGCTAAGACTGGCAGTGCTTCTCTTAGGTCTTCATCTATAGTGAGTCTAAAATAGAAGATTCCTGCTTTATTTCTTTATTGATTTCAGAGAGGAAAGGAGAGAGAGAGAGTGATAAAAATATCAGTGATGAGAGAGAATCATTGATCGGCCGCCTCCTGCGTGCCGCCTACTGGGGACAGAGCCACAACCTGGGCATGTGCCCTGACAGAGAATCAAACTGTGACCTCCTGGTTCGTAGGTTGATGCTCAACCACTGAGCCACGCCGGTCGGGTGAGAATTGCTTCTTTATATTGTACTAGAGGCCTGGTGCACCAAATTCATGCACTCGGGGTGGGGGGTTACTCAGCCTGGCCTGCACCCTGTTGCAGTCTGGGAGCCCTTGGGGGATGTCCGACTGACAGCTTAGGCCCACTCCCCTCCTAGAGCGGGCCTAAGTCATCAGTTGGACATCCTTAATGCTGCTGCAGAGGCAAGCCTGATGTGAGCCTGGCTCAGGGCTTCTGGCTGAGAGGCGCTCCCCCTGTGGGAGCGCACTGACCACCAGGGGCAGCTCCTGCATTGAGCGTCTCCCTCCTGATGGTCAGTGTGTGTCATAGCGACCAGTCGTTCTGCTGTTCAGTTGATTTGCAGGTTAGCCTTTTATCAGATAGGATTTCTCCAGAGACAGCTTCACAAGCCAGAGAGGCCACTCTCACCACGACTTCCACAGACGGTGGCCTTGTCCTCCCTGCCCTTTCGGGCATCGACGTCGGCAGGCAGTTTTCCTTGTGTTCTTCCCTGCTGATCGGTAGGAATGAACACTTGTCCCTCACTGTCCACGAAACGGGATAGCGACTCCTGCTTTCTAAGTGGATCGGACTGGAAAGATTGTCAAGAATCGGTCCTCAGAAACGTGAGGGTCAGCTATTTTTGTCTGGCAACCCCAGACGTGAGGAGAGGACAGGGCACTGTTGTTCAAACTGTTGTCATAGAGTTTAATCCTGCAGTCATCACACTGATGTGTCGATGCAGCCTGAGGAGGAAGTGCCGGACCGCCCAGCTATTCTCACAGGCCCTTCAGGGAGCTTTGAAGCAGATTCCCCCACCCTCCCTCTTTCCACTGAAAACTTGGAAGTGGCATATTCCTAGTATCCTGACAAGTGCAGAGTGAGGCAGCCACACACTCATCGCTAAGGCTTCGGAGATTGGCACTGAGATTTGTTTCAGATCACTTTCTCTTTTTGTTTGGTATGAAAAATGTTTGTATGCAGCTAAAGCTTCCATGTTACTCGGCATTTTTATTCTCTCTCCCCCCAGAGCTGAACATAGGTGGACATATATTCAGCCTGTGTGCTCCCAAGAGAAGAGACAGTCCCTATTTGGAAGAAGTTGCTAGTCAGACATTTTGAAGGAGAAAGTGAAGTTGTTAAAGACAAACTATTTCGTTTCTTTGATGAAATATGTTTTGCTATTTCAACCCCAGCCCTGCGTCAAAGGTTGAGGAAATTTTGTAGCTTACTTTCCTCCCCACACTTGAGTGAAAATCACAGATCACTAATATTTATGATAACAAACAGAAAAAAACAATAACTACACAGTAATAGGTGATTTCTTTCTAGTAATTCCAGTGTCACAAAATCTAGTTGGATAAAAACTCCATTTTGACTAAAAGAGTCAAACTCCTTAGGGAAACCAGGCACTGGAATGGAGGCCTGGAGAATAAACTTTTTATTTTTTTTGCCCCAATGAGGAGAATGAAATAGTAAGAGTGAGGGATCAAGAGGGAGATGAAACCCTAACCAGTTTGGCTCAGTGGATAGAGCGTCGGCCTGCGGACTCAAGGGTCCCAAGTTCGGCTCCACTCAAGGGCATGTACCTTGGTTGCAGGCACATCTCCAGTGGGGAGTATGCAGGAGGTGGCTGATCAATGTTTCTTTCTATGGATGTTTCTAGCTCTCTGTCTCTCCCCCTTCCTCACTGTAAAAAGTCCATAAAATATATTAAAAAAAGAGTGAAATGAATAACAACTGCCTGGAGTTCAGTCTTCCCAGGAATATCCTTAACTTTCATCTGTGTGGTTGGTTTGTGCTTTTATGAGTCACTAGAGATGTGATGCATGAATTCGTGCATATGTGGGGTCCCACCGGCCCATCCTGATGGGGGACCATTGGGCCTGGCTGGCAGGAGGGAGGGGAAGCAGGCGGTTGGCCGGCTGGCTCCACCCCTGATTGGGGCCCCAATCAGGCCAGTTGGCCACTGCAGTGTGCATCGCAGTGACCGGTCACTCCAGTCGCTTGGCTTTTATATACCATATTTTCCAGCATAAAAAATGACTTTTTAACCTAGGAAAATCTTTTTGAAAGTTGGGGGTCATCTTATACTCTGGGTGTCATCTTATAGGGCGAGTATATCCCAAACTCTGTATTTTAACTGGAAAAGTTGGGGGTCGTCTTATACGCCCAGTTGTCTTATACACCAGAAAATACAGGTACAGTGGTATCTCGAGATACGAGTGCCCTATCATACGAGATTTTTGAGATACGAGCTGTTGAGTGAGTGATTTTTGCTTTGAAATACGAGCAACATTTGAGATAGGAGTCATCGCGCGGATCGGCCAGCTGCACACGACCTACCAGTTTACCTCGACCCGAGCGTCTCATAGTTTCCCACGCCTCAAGGTTACGGAACGAATTAAACTCGTATCTTGAGGTACCGCTGTATATAGATAATTGTATTCATAAATGTCATTTATACTGTTGGTGTCTTTTAAACACATCTATTATTTGCAAAAATGACACAATTCAGCTTATTTAAAAAAATGTTTTTGAGAAGAATCTGTGTGTGTGTGTGTGTGTGTGTGTGTGTGTGTGTGTATCTATGGTGTCCCTCCCCCCAAAAAAATGGATACACACACTTTGCATAATTATAAAGGCAGTGTTTATTAACATACATTTCATTTTCAAAAGTGAGCCATCAGCTGTTACTGCGTGTATCCCTTTTTTGGGGCTACCTTGCAGTTCTAGTTCAATCTTTTCACTATTTTAGCTCATACCAGTATAGAATGTGTCATATTTTATCCATCTAATCTTCCTTCCGAGGAAGCAAATACACTTGAGTCTGTGGGTTCTGAGTAGTGATTGCTGAAAGCAGGACCAGCGTCTTATGGTCAGACATGCTGAGGGCACATTTCCACTGAGGCTAATTGAGGAGAATATGTTCTCCTTCTGGATGGATCCTGATTGATTGGTGTCAGCCCCTCGGAGACCGAGATGAAACAGGGGGGCGGATAGTCTTTCCGGGGGAGACTTGCCTTTGCGTGTGTCCCTGAGCTGCTGACTCATCACCGCCTTCAGATCCCCGCTGAGGAGGGACCAGCCTGCCCCGCCCCCTCATGCCCTTGAACTTGACCCAGGTGGCAACCGGGTCACAGCCCTTGCTCAGGTCAAGCGTCCCTCTGTGCCGTTTAGTGACAAGTGTGGGCCTGCGATCCTCTCTGAATTAATGGCCTCCACGTGAGCAGTGCACAGAGCTGGTAGGGGGTGGCCCCTGGGAATCGGGGCTCTGAGATCTCTGGATGCCCGAGGAGAGAGTGGACTTGAGTCCAGAGAGCGAGCTTGGAGCAGTACATTGCATTTTTCTCCTTTGAAAGCCATGCACTAATACCGTATTTCCTGGCCTATAAGATGACTTTTGAACCCAGGAAAATCTTCTCAAAAGTCAGGGGTCGTCTTATATGCCGGGTGTCATCTTATAGGGCGGGGTATATCCCAAATTCTATTTTAACTGGAAAAGTTGGGGGTCGTCTTATACGCCAGAAAATACGGTATATGTATCTCTCCCTCTCACCTCTTTATTTCTCTCCCTTCTTTAGTTTTTGGCCCGGGCATGACTGTAGACGTATGGTGGCTCCTTGAGGTTCTGTCCCGCCTGTGGCCACTGCCCTCTCGGGCTCTGCCAGCCGCTTGAGAGCATCCTCCTCCCCCCTCCTCAGCCTCTGCCCGCGATGGGCCTCCTCTCCTGCTCCGTGGGCCATGGCCGTGGTCATGGCTGACCGGCCTCCTCCATCCTTTGGTCGCCCCTCTGATCCGGCCCCCTCTGCTCTTCCTGGGCCTCGGGGGGCTCCTCCAGCTGCAGGGGGAGCACTGACCATCCTTCACACAGCCTGGCCGGCTCCCCGTAATCCGGCCCTCACCGGCTCAGCCAGCTTCATGTCTGGTCTCCTCCACCCCGGGGGCCTGGCTGTGGCCACCGTTCCCCGTTGCCCAGACCTGCCCGGCCCTGGCATGCCTGTTGCCACCACCCCGGCCCCAGGTGCCCTTCTCTGCCTGTGGCATCGGACGGCTGTTAGTGACGAGCATCGCTGTGGGCTTGGTGTGAGGGAGTTAACTCAGTCGCTGGACTTGTAATGGGGAGGATTTCTCTGTGTGGCCAAATGTTTGTTAAAGGGGCGAGACTATTCCAGCAAACAAGGTCTTTTTTGTTTTATTTTTAAACATATTTTATTGATTTTTTTTTTTACAGAGAGGAAGGGAAGGGATAGAGAGTTAGAAACATCCATGAGAGAGAGATATCGATCAGCTGCTTCGTGCATGCCCCCCACTGGGGATGTGCCCGCAACCAAGGTACATGCCCTTGACCGGATCGAACCTGAGACCTTTCAGCCCGCAGACCGATGCTCTATCCACTGAGCCAAACCGGTTTCGGCCAGAAAACAAGGTCTTTATACATCTATAAACTTTTAGCGACATTTCGTAACTGAAAATGCGTTGTTTTTACTACATCATGCCATCTTCTAGTACCCATCAATTATGCTACAGCTTAACGGTTACCCATTTCTCAAGTGCCCAGCTGGTGTGGCTCAGTGGTTGAGTGTGGACCCATGAACCAGGAGGTCAAAGGTCGATTCCCGGCCAGAGCACAGGCTCAGGTTGTGGGCTCGATCCCCAGTTGGGGGCATGCAGGAGGCAGCGCAGGAATGATTCTCTCTCATCATTGATGTTTTTCTCTTTCTCTCCCTCTCCTTTTCTCTCTCTGAAATCAATAAAAGCATATTAAAAAAATTCACAAGTAATTTGCTTCACTGTCATGTATAAAAATAAGCAGGGATTTTATCAATTACGCTGTGATGCTCACTTTCGTACTGGTTGGGCAGTTTGGGAAAGAAGCATAACGTGAGTGTGGGTTGGGTATTCTAAGGCATGTGATAAAGTGGAACCCGGCCTATAAAAATGGATTGTAATCCTGATTGACTGCATAAGCTAGTGCCGCTGGGAACCGAGTTTGCTGTCATTGCTTTGGAATGCTGTTTAAACATTTTCTCTTCATTTTCAGTGCATTTTGAATGTATTTTTCTGGTTTCTTTCTCTAGTTGATAAGGTCCTTGGTTAATAAGGTTCCTTTGTTTTTCGTAATATTTAGAATGGGATCCTGTAGGTTGCACAAGCTAATCCAATGTGACTTGATGTGACTATAAATTAGAGGTGGCACCTGGGTCCAGATGCCCCATGGAGGGTCCTGGGGGTGGGGGAGGGGGAGGGAGACCCCCGGTGTTGACACAGCAACCTCCCTTCTTTCTAGAAATGGGGTCTCCTGGGGAGCAGTGTTAACTGTTGATCCATTCGGTGCTCTTCTTCTTACTGGGAGTTACGCGAGGGCCGTTTCTCAGAAAGCGGCTTGGGTTGTGTCTGAGCACAGAACCTCCACACGTTGCTGAGCTGACAGAAGCAGTTCTAAGGAGGAGCTGCAAGGCGTTGCTTCAAGGGGGAGAGAAGCCACACGGCCCCTCGGACACTGTGGACGGGTCACAGGCACAAGCTGAGAGTGTAGCAGCCCCTCGTCAGGGGCAGGGTCTGCTCCGCCTCAGAGCCGCGGGAACAGCTGATTTGGAGGGAAGCTAAACAAAAGGAGTCCCTGCAGTTTCGCAGTATACCCAGGAACTTTAAAAGTGTCCTGCCCTTTGGCCCAGAAACTTCAGTTAGGACCTCACCATCAGGAAATAAACAGACACACGGGCAAATGCTTATTTATTTATTTGTTTCTTTATCCATTTATTTGTTGACTAGAGGCCCGATGCATGAAGATTTGTGCAAGCATGGGCCTTCCTTCCCCTGGCTGCCAGCACCGCCTTCGCTCCGGCCTGGAGCCAACTTTCCACCTTCTGAAGCTGCCCAGAGCCTGCAGGCACCAAGTGCCTGTGTATGCAAACTGACCCACCATCTTTGTTGGGTTAATTTGCATACCCACTCCTGATTGGCTGATGGGCATCACAAAGTTATGGTCAATTTGCATCTTTCTCTTTATAGATGGATATTGGGTTGTTTTCACCTCTTAGCCTTTGTGAGTAGTTTAGCTACGAACATGTGTGTGCAGGTATTTGAGTACCTGTTTCCAATTCTTTTGGTACCTACTTAGCAGTGAAATTGCTGGGTAATTTCATATGGTAATTCTGTTCAATTTTTGAGGAACTGCCAAATTTCTTTCTTTCCACAGTAGCTGCATCTGTTCACACTCCCAGTAGCAACATACAGGGGTTCCACTTTCTCTACACCAGTGGTTTTCAACCTTGCTAATGGTCTTAGGTGACCTTATGCCACCTACAGGTTGAGAACCGCTGCTGTAGAGCCTAAGACCATCGGAAAACACAGATATTTACATGATGATTCATAACAGTAGCAAAATGACAGTTATGAAGCAGCAACGAAAATAATTTTATGGTTGGGGGTCACCACAACATGAGAAACTATATTAAAGGGCCATGGCATTAGAAAGGTTGAGAAGCACTGCTCTCACCCTTCCCCATTTCTCTACAGCCTCACCCGTTTCTCCATACCCTCACTTTCTGAAGGAATGATGGCCGTCCTCACGGGTGTGAAGTGTCTCATTGTGGTTTTGATGTGCATCTCCCTGATGACTAACAATCTCGAGCATCTTCCCTGTGCTTGGTGGTCATTTGGACATCTTGGGAGAAGTCCCTGTTTAATGCCTTTGCTCATTTTTTTTTTAAATTGGGTGGCTTATTTTCTTGTCGATGAGTTGTAAGAGTTCTCTATATATTCTGGAGAGTCGACTCTTTATTAAAGACACATTTGCAAGTATCTTCTCCCATCGCAGAGGTTTTCTTTTCGCTGTCCGTACAGTGTCATTGGAGAAAGGCCAGTGTATTCTTTCTTTCGCTGTTCATGTGTTTTTGTGAACAATCTCGCTGCCAAACCGCGGGTAATGATTTACCCACATGTCGTCTTCTTGGTCTCAGCTCCTCTGTTGAGGCCCTTGACCCATGTTGAGTTCATTTCTGTGTGTGCTGTGAGCTCTATCCCAGCACCATTTACTGAAGGCTCACTCTTTCCCCGCTGAATGGCCTGGGCGTCCTTATTGAAAAGCAGTTCTTAATGTCCTTAAAGGTTCATTTCTGGACTCTTAATGACACCCCAGTGGGTGGATATGTTTATTCTGATGCCTTTAGCAGGTTTGATGACTGCAGTGTTGCAATACGTATTGCAGTCAGGACAGTGTGTCCTCCAAATTTGTATTTTTAAAAAAAATATATATTTTATTGATTTTTCACAGAGGAAGTGAGAGGGATAGAAAGTCAGAGACATCGATCAGCCGCCTCCTGCACACCCCACACTGGAGATGTGCCCGCAAGCAAGGTACATGCCCCTGACCAGAATCGAACCCGGGACCTTTCAGTGCGCAGGCCAAGGCTCTATCCACTGAGCCAAACCAGTCTCGGCTGTGTTGTTTTTTTTAAAACATTGTTTGGCTGGTTGGGGCCCCTTAATTTCCATATGACGTTGAGGATCAGCTTTTTCCATTTTGTTCAATTTGGTCATGGTGTTCCCCGCCCCATTCCCCCCCCCCCCCCAAAGCCTGCTCTGCGCTCCCACCTGGGCAGGTATTTAGATACCAGAGTAATTCTTCTCACTGTCACTGTGAGACGCTGGGGAAAAGTTTGTGTGTTCAGCAGGAGGCTGTTAAAGGTAGCGCAGGCCCTAGCTCCGTGGAGTACTGTGACGTTGATATTAAAGCCCTACAAACCGTGTGACGTTGACAGAAGAAGTGCTTTGGGTCCTTGGGATGGCATGTGAGTCGGGAACAGATCTGGGACCTCTCATGCCTGTATGTAGTGTTTTGAAATGGAGGTGACTTGTGGGGGCAGGTGGGCATTAAGGGGCGTTTCTGTCATCATGTGCGCTCACTGGGAGGTTGGAGAGCAAGGGCCAAAAGTGACCTCCATCTGAATGGAAAGGACAGACTCTTTCTTCTTTTTTTTTAAAAATATATTTTATTGATTTTTTACAGAGAGGAAGGAAGAGGAATAGAGAGTTAGAAGCATCGATGAGAGAGAGACATCCATCAGCTGCCTCCTGCACACCTCCCACTGGGGATGTGCCCGCAACTAAGGTACATGCCCTTGATCGGAATCGAACCTGGGACCCTTCAGTCCGCAGGCGGACGCTCTATCCACTGAGCCAAACCGGTTAGGGCAGGACACACTATTTCTTATTTGTGCACTGAGGACAGCTTCCTCTCCCCACCTCGTAGTCATGAAAACATTACCTGCTGACAGAAATTTCAGCCTGTCCGCAAAGAATGTGTAGCGCTTTAGGAGCAGTTTGAAGAAGGATGTGTCTGTTGGAAAGTTTGCTATTTTATGCACATCCACCGCTTTTGTCTTTTTTTTTTCTGATCACTTTTCATAAAAGCACTTTCCTCTGCCTGCCGTGTCCTCGTCATCCCCGTCTGTGCTTCCCTGCTCGCTCATGGCCCTGGACCGTGAGCACTTTCTCAGCGCTCATGTTACTCAGCCACACAAGGTCCAGGGTTCGACCAAAGATGCACGTTTTAGCATCACAGCTCTGAGAAGTCCAGGGTCAGCCCCGCCTCCCCGGACAGTGGGTCAAACGCCTCTATTTGGAGACCTGATTAAATATGTATGTTGAAAGCCTTTTTCCAAACCAGCCATGGATTCGGAGATCAATCAGCACCGTTCAGGGTGTGAAAAAAGCTAAAATAATGTCTTGCCTGCGTGTCTGTACGTGATGGACGTCCCTGGCCCTGGATTCGCTCACTACGAAGAGGAAGGAGAAAACCCAATGAGCGCTTTTTGTTGCTTTTATTCTTATTGATGTCTTTCTTTTTAATCCTCACTGAGGATATTTTCCCATTGATTTCTAGAGAGAGTGGTGGAAGGGAGAGGGAGAGACAGAGAAAGACATTGATGTGTGAGACATTGATGAGTCGCCTCCTGAAGGCACCCCGATGCGGGCCGGGGAGCCTGCAACCAAGGAAGGTGCCCTTTCCCGGAATCGAACCCGGGACTCTCCAGGCCTTGGGAGGACTCTCTGACCACGGAGCCACACCGGCCAGGGCACCTGCTGTTGCTTTTAAAGAAACATGTCTCTGAAGTTCCACGCGGTGCTTCTTCAAGGCTGAGTCAAAGGCCCCGGCTGTTCCTGGGCCAGCCCCTGACTGGGGGACCCTGCCTCCCCCACAGGTTCAGGCAGCGGCCCTGATGGGCGACACCGGTCACAGGGACCTCGGAGGCTCCTCGGAGCTCTGGGTCAGTGTGTCCCCGGGCTGCCTGTGGTCCCCGGAACAGAAGCTCTTTTCTAACCAACGCCTGGATCTCGCCCTCTGCGGCCTTCTGCTCCCCTGCGTGAGCCAGGTCAACTCAGCAACTGAGGCTGGAGCTAGGGGTGTGGCCTGAGGCAGAGTGGGGGGGGAGGGGCGGAGGAGTGGATCTGAGGGTCCCCAGGATGAGCTGGGAGAACCGAGACCTGGCTGTGGAGGGGAAGTACAGGTCCAGGAAGTCTCCCAGCGTCTGGCCCGGTGAGGCAGAGGGAGGGGCAGGTGGGCAGGGGAGGTGCCCTGTGAGGTCTTCAGAGGCGGAGGGCAGGGGCAGGAAGGCAGGTGGGTAGTGGAGATGCCCTGGGGGTCTTCAGAGGCGGAGGGCAGGGGCAGGAAGGCAGGTGGGCAGGGGCGGGAAGGCAGGTGGGCAGAGAGATGCCCTGTGGGGTCTTCAGCGGCGGAGGGCAGGGGCAGGAAGACAGGTGGGCAGTGGAGGTGCCCTGTGGGGTGTTCAGAGGCAGAGGGCAGGGGCAGGAAGGCAGGTGGACAGGGAGATGCCCTGTGGGGTCTTCAGAGGCGGAAGGCAGGGGCAGGAAGGCAGGTGGGCAGTGGAGGTGCCCTGTGGGGTCTTCAGAGGCGGAGGGCAGGGGCGGGAAGGCAGGTGGCAGGGAGATGCCCTGTGGGGCTTCAGAGGCGGAGGGCAGGGGCGGGAAGGCAGACGCAGTGAGACCTCGGTGCTGAGGTTATCAGTGCCCCCAGACAAGGGCAGGTCTGGGTGGTGTAGAAAAAGCTTTGCTTCGTGCCCGCATCTCTCGGAGCTGGGAACCAGGTGGGAAAATATCACTCCAGAAGTGGCCATCTTCCCGCAGACCCAGGAATCCGGGGAGTTCCCCATCGCCCTGAGCGTGCGGGTCCCTTCAAGAAAGGGACAACATTCTTCCCAAGGTGCTTATACGGTCACACCTGGCTCTGCCTTTCAGGGAGCATATCATCTCGACTCTGTTACTTTACCGATTGACATCATTTTAGCTTTTTTCACACCCTGAACGGTGCTGATTGATCTCTGAATCCATGGCTGGTTTGGAAAAAGGCTTTCAACATACATATTTTCTTTCAACATACATATTTTCCCATCTGGTTCCCAGCTCCGAGAGATGCGGGCACGAAGCAAAGCTCTTTCTACACCACCCAGACCTGCCCTTGTCTGGGGGCACTGATACCCTCAGCACCGAGGTCTCACTGCAGCCAAGGGTTCCGCCTCTAAGCTCTGTCCCTCAGGCTGCGGGGACACGGGCCTTGCCCTCCCGTGGGCGGTGGGGGGACCTGGCAGTACGGGGTGTGGGTTTCTCTCTGCCACCCCTGGTCTTCCCAGGGAATGGCGATGGGGAGTGTGAGGACAGGAAGCATATCATCTCGACTCTGTTACTTTACCGATGGTGATGGTGATGATGATGATGATGATGATGATGGCATTACAGGCTGTGGGCTCCAGTCAGAGCGCATACAGGAACCCACCAATGAATGCATCAAGTGAACCCACAGATCAGTGGTAGGAGAATGGCTGACCCATTGTGTTATGTACGTTAAATGTTCCACAGCATCAAAGTCAGCAAAGGAGATCTGTGTGTGTTGACCCAACGGTCTTTTTCTTGTTGAGTTTATTGATTTTAGAGAGAGAGGGAGAGAGAAACATTGATGTGTTGTTCTACTTATCTATGCTTTCATAGGTTGATTCGTGTGTGTGTGTGTGTGTGTGTGTGTGTGTGTGTGTGTGTGTGTGTGTCAGGGGGCAGGGAGGGTGGGGGGCTCCGTGTAGAATCAGATGGACCTAGAACCGAGAGAGGGTCCCGGGAGGTGCTCTCTAAGGCATGCTGCGTAGTCTCTTGTCGTGTTCCTCTCCTCCGTATCTGTGTCTTTATTTTTACCACCAGTATAGCGCCAAATAGCGGGAAATTCTTCTTTGAAAGAAATAACAGGAGTTGGGTGCAGCGTGCGGATTTTCAGTTGCATTTGTACCTGATCAGCTCGTTCACTGCAGGAGGAAGGTGACAAGTGCTGTTGTCTGGCTCCCTCTGGTGGACAATTATATGGAAACACCAAACTCCAGTTTTGCTGGGGGGACGGGTTGTGGGTAGTTCTGGTTATTGGAAGTAAAAGGAGCAGAAAACGCATCTTGTGGATGTCTGGTCATTCTCATAGCAAATCCCCCCCAATAACAGCAATAGTAAAATGCCTAGCAATACTATTTTCCTTTTTTTAAAAAATATATTTTATTGGTATTTTACAGAGAGGAAAGGAGAGGAAGAGAGTTAGAAACATCGATGAGAGAGAAGTATCAATCAGCTGCCTCCTGCATGCCCCACACTGGGGATGTGCCTGCAACCAAGGCCCTTGACTGGAATCAAACCTGGGACCCTTCAGCCCATAGGCCAATGCTCTATCCACTGAGCCAAACCCGTTAGGGCCTATTTTCCTTTTGATTGCGTGGTGACACTACTGAGACCATAGGGTCAAATAAAAAAATTACAAGCTACTAATGCTACAACCACGGCTGGGTACCTCTTCTGAAGGGACCTTGAAACAGGTGGATGAGCCAGGGTAATTTAAAAAACTCTTTTTCTTGAAACACCCAGAATTAGAATAAGATGATTTTCTTAAAGTCGGGGATTTTCAAGAATGGTTACCATTTAAATATTTTGCATGTGTTACCTTCGTGATCCTTACAATAATCTAATGATTATAATAATCTATTATTGCATGCCGTATCCTGATGAAAAAAATGAGCAGCCCAGAGAAATTAAGTAGTTGGTCCAAGGTTATCCGACTCGTGAGGGGTAAAGCCAGGATTTGAACCTGTGGGGCCTGGCCCCAGAGCCCACGTGCTACCTCCCATTGCTGCACAGCAGGCGGGCCGCTGGAACTCTCTGGGGTGAGGGGAAGGTTGGATGTCCGCGTGGCTATTGAGCCTTTGAGGTGGGGTCCCTTCAAGAAAGGGACAAGATTCTTCCCAAGGTGCTTATACGGTCACGCCTGGCTCTGCCATTCCGCACCTCTCCGGCGTCTGAAATTCACGCGTCTGCTGCCATGGTGATGTTAGACGGCTGAACTACTCCTTGGGGAAAAGAACTTGTCTTTCTGGAAATAACACTTTCATCGAACACGTCCCTCTGTCCTCAGGTGATCGAAACCCTCTCGCGGCTCTCCCGGACGCCCATCGCCTTGGCCACGGGCATCAGGTAAGCGCGTTTCTCTGCGGCCCACGTTCAGGGTCACGATTGCTTGTCGGATAGTCATCGTTTGCCGTGCATGTTGCACGCGAGGACTCCTTCTCACTCGTGCAGGTTGCCTGGTTTGTAGGTGCCCACCCACGTGTGAACTTAGCAACTAAAAACATAGTCATAAGCCGAAGGAGATCGGTTGGCTGAACATGCTTCTCATTTCACTGGTGACTGTCATTGATAGGGTTCTTTTTTTTTTCTTTCTTCAACCTTTCCATACATGTGATTCATCAAGACAAACACACATGCTGGTGGCATGTCAAAAAGAGGAAAGCGTTGGCTCTGGAGTCTGATTTCTGTGACTTCATTAGACGTGGATTTAGAGCGTTATGTGCTCTACATGTGTTAGCGAAAGTGGCAGAGAAGCAGGAGGCAAAAAGGGTGCTCACGGCCAGGAATAGGGGGTCCATGACAGTGATTTCCTTAGAACAGGGGGCCAAGACGACATCTATTCTCCCTGAGGTCCTTTACCCAATAATTGAAAAAAACACCCAACTTAATCGCCGGAAAGTCTAGGGAGAAGAAGATGTCAGAGCCAGTAATCATTTATACAGGGCGCAGTCTTCTTCCTCCTAATAATTTTCCTTATTAGGTTGTCACCTAGTTATTTGTCACGAGTGATTGTCACCCAGTCGTTTGTCACGAGTGATTGTCACCCAGTCGTTTGTGAGGGCGATTGCTACCCAGTCATTTGTCAGTCCCATCAGCATTCACAGTGAGAAGAGCTGGTGTTAAGGCAGGCCTGCTCTCTGCCGGGGGAGCCGATTGGGTGGGGGACCAGGAGGTGAGCCTGCGGCGTTGTGGCTGCGGGGGGAGAGGGGGGTCACTCAGAGGGCTGGGGTGACCAGCCAACCTGCTGCTGATGCCCTGGAGTAGCGGGCGCCTGGTCTCCCCCGGGGACCCCCGACCCAGCCACCACTGGAGAAACGCCAGGTGCCATCTCAGATGTGGTGACTGACCTGCCTGTGCTGGCGGCAGGCGGGCTGGAAGACAGGGTTTATGAGGCGATGCCCTGCCTGGATGGCGCTGGCTCACTTTCTTCCTCTCCCTCCTTCTCTCTGCCCCCTAGGCCCTTCCCAACAGAAGAGAGCATCAATGATGAGGACATCTACAAAGCCCTGCCCGACCTGATAGAGTACGTGAGCGTTCCACATCACTGCTGCGTCCTTTGTGGGTTGTGGGGGGGAGAAAGGGGTTTGCAGAGCGCTGGGAAGGGGAAAGGGGCTGGGGGCTGAGGTGTGCAAGAATCAATCCCAGGCCCGAAAGGGAAAGTGTCCGAGACCGTGACTTCCGAGGGCTCCTGGTTGCCTTCGTGTGCCCCTGGCGTGCGGGCTCTGAGGAGCAGAGAGGCAGACCGCCGCCATGTAAAATGTGAGCCCTTCCCAGGCAGGTGGGTGGTGCAGACAGAGGAGGGGGCAGTGAAGGGACATGAAGCCGACATGCACCCCTCTCCCGGAGAGGAGGACACACAGTGCCCGCTTGGCAGGCTCAAGGAAGGCGCCCTCTGACAGGAACGTGGTCTGAAACCCATTGCACCAGATCTGGGCCATGATAAGCCTGCAGAAAGCGAGGCCTCAAAGACTGTGGAAACCTCTTTCCACGTCCCGTGTAGTTCAGGGTTCCCAGTTCAGGGTTCGGGTTCTGAAGGAGGCCGCACGCAAATGAAAAGAGAGACTAGAAAACATTAATTTGGCGATATTGGGGTGCCAGGAGGGAGCCTTCCTCTGGTGGAAAGGGCTAACACTTGCTCTGGCCTTTTTCTCCCTTTTATTAAGGCTTTGGGACACACCCCTAACCTTTAGACAGGAAATAACAAAAACAGAAATTAACATAAAAAACAAACAGGTAGGGGCTGCTTCAGCTAACAATGTTTTCATCTAAACAGTGAGCAATTGGCTCTGACCTTTCAGAGCAATTAAGGTTGACCAGCCTTCTGGTCTCCTGTTCATAGTGAGACAATGTTTGGTTTCCGGCAAAAGACTAAAGGTCCCCACCTTCTCCGGATCCTGGCCTTCCCTAGTGTGACCAGCACGTACTGAGAGGTCTTAGGCAAGTCCAACACCTGTGGTCCTCTCGACGTCTTCCTCGTGTTGCTGGCGCCTGCCTGCTGGCACTGCCGATACCGGGCCGGGGAGTCCGGGGCTCCTCCTGCAGAGGGGTCACGGGCACTCTGCACTGTCGGGTGCCGCTGTCGTTGTCATTGTCCCTGTCAGGAGGGACGGGTCGTCCCCCGAGCCTTCCACGCCATGAATTCCGTTTTCTGTCTCCTCTGGATTTCCCACGGGAACCCAGGGAGCTGCTTCTTGCCCGTGCGTTTCCGGCCAGACCGTGACCTTCCTCCTGTGCCCTTCGTTCCAGCGAGACCCGCGCGGAGGACGAGGAGGGCCTGTACGACTGCGTCTACGGGGAAGATGAAGGTGGAGAGGTCTACGAGGACTTAATGAAAGCGGAGGAGGCGCAGCAACCCGTAGGCACTCGCCTTGTTGTTGTTGTTCTTTTGTTGTTGTTTTTAGTTACTCTGGGCATTTGATGGGAAAAGTGACAATTTTAAAGATTCAGTATAATGGTGTATGGAACTTGTGCTGGGATGGCTTTTTTGGTTTGTTTTCTTTCTTACCTTTGCCTGTCATGTGTATATTTGATGCTACATCAAATCTAAAAGAGTATTTACCTGCTTTGTAACAGAAAATTTTTCTTTCCTAACCATACAGTTCCACGATTCCATGCCATTTAAGTCCCATTGCTCCTCTGCTATTGTTTTGCTGGGTGACAGGTCAAAATTACTAGTAAAATGAGAGAGACGCCTCATGGTTGTTTTGATCTGTGAAATGCCATGTTTCTATGGCTCCAGCTGCAGTAACAAGTCATGGTTACCTGGTTATAACCATGCCGGTCCTTCAGTTAGCGTTTTATTAAAAATAGAAAGCTTCAGAGAACCAGCAATGGCTTTGATTTCTTTCTAGCTACTGCCAGAGAGATGAACACACGAATTTGATTCATTTGAATGGGATCATTCTAATTGCAGAAATGTCCAGAGAATGATATACGAAGTTGCTGCCTAGCAGAAATTAAGCAGACGGAAGAAAAATACACAGAAACACTGGAGTCGATAGAGAAAGTAAGTGATCAGGGGTCACTCTTGAGGCCCCGCCTGCCTTCCATGGTGAATTGGTTGGGCTCAGTGTGTGTGTGTGTGTGTGTGTGTGTGTGTGTGTGTTCTAATTTTCAGGAGAACTTCGGGTTTACAGGTCTCAAAGCAGATTGAATCCTGCCACAACTATTTATTGACTAGAGACCCAATGCACGAAATTCATGCAAGGGCCTTGCCCTGGCCCCGCCTGCTGCCGCCTCTGCCGAGATTCCCACCCGTTGCGGCTTTGTCTGGAAGGAAGGACACCCGGAATGATGTCCAATCTAATTAGCATATTATGCTTTTATTATGATAGATTTATTTTAGTCTCCGCGTGCAGGGATTGAGAATACGGCAGCGAACACAGTAGAACTCTGGTTCTCAGTCATGGAAAGTTAGAGGATTTTATAATACATCATCTGGCTGTTCCAGTGTGTGCTCACCACCCACAGTATTTTACGCTTTAAATGTGTTAACTTGTATTGATGTCTTTCTATCTCTGTCCTAGTGGATAATTTGCAAGGCAGAGAAAATAGCTTCTGCCGTTTCCTGGGCATTCATAACGCTGATGAACACCCGACTTCCCGTAGATATTTATTGTTGGTTGATGCCAATCTGTTATCCAGATTAGGATGAGTTATGCTTAATTCTCATTCTCTCTCCTCTCCGGGTAGTTCTTCATGGCACCACTGAAGCGATTTCTGACAGCAGCCGAATTTGACTCTGTCTTCATCAACATTCCTGTAAGTGAGACTCTGCTAGCTAAGCTTGGGGTACTTCTATAGAATCCTCACTGGGGTTCCAGATCCCTCTTTTCGCATTCTCTGGCATTCTTGAAGAATTTTGATTCTGTTTTCAGCCTCTAGAGCTCATGTAGCTATATGCTCAAGAAATAACTGATAAGTCATACTGTTAACCAAAAGTCACTCAGAACACCTGCGCAAGACACGCAGATAAGACTCGTGTTCAGGGAGTCTTAGTTAAACAGTCCCTGGCATGTCTGTGTCTGTGGGAGTCCCCTCTGGCCCACTCACTGCTCCGTGGTTCCCCCAGCCCCGTGACCCCGTCCTACGGACATCGTCCTGACTCACTCTGTCTCCTCTGCTTCCTACTGTTCCTCCACTGTCCTCTTTTCCGTTTCCATTTACTAGTACATCAACCTTAACTCCCAGGCATGTGCCCTGACCAGGAATCAGACCGAACCGTGACCTCCTGGTTCATAGGTCAATGCTCAACCATTGAGCCACGCCCACTGGGCTCAACAGTCTATTTTAATGCAAACTTTTTAAAAAATATATATATTTTATTGATTTTTTTACAGAGAAGAAGGAAGAGGGATAGAGAGCTAGAAACATCGATGAGAGAGAGACATAGATCAGCTGCCTCCTGCACGCCCTCTACTGGGTATGTGCCTGCAACCAAGGTACATGCCCTTGATGGGAATCGAACCTGGGACCCTTCAGTCCGCAGGCCGACGCTCTATCCACTGAGCCAAACCGATTTCGGCCCCCCCTTTTTTTTAATGGGTTTATGTAAGCCTTTCAAGTTTCAGAGCACCTTCCAATGGTTTTTTTCATCCTAAAAAAATATTTCCTTGGAAGCCTGAAGCCAGCCAAACGCTATGCCAACCGAAGTCATGCTGAGCAAGACTCATGTTCCGCGCCCGCTGGGGCTGGCTTTGTCTTACTGTACGGCTTTCACGCATAACGTGTCAGCCTTTATGTACAGGCTTGCTTGCTTATCCTGACTGGCCCCGGCTGGTTTGCTTCTGTTACATACATAGCGAGGTGCCCCCCGCCAGCTAGCTGTGGCACGTTGGTCTTGTCCTTCATTGGGGCCCAATGAAGACATTCTCATTGATGGAAACCTTGCAGGAAGAAGGGTCACAACTAGGATATAGCCTAGTGCACCTTTTAGGAAGATGACGATCTTGAACCACCCAAATACGGTCATTGTAACCAAGGACCTCATCGGACAGGTCTTACTCTTAGACCTTATCATGAGCCTCAGCCACAGGACAGGCCCGCTTGGCCGACGTAGCTCAGGGGTTGGGCGTTGACCTCTGAAAGGAGGTCACGGTGACATTCCTGGTCAGGGCCTGTGCCCAGGTCGGGAGCTCAGTTTCCCAGTGTGGAGCGTGCAGGAGGCAGTGATCCACGACTCTCTCATCATTGATGTTTCTCCCCCTCTCCCTTCTTCTCTGAAATCAATAAAAACATATGAACAAACAAACCCTCCCTCTCTCCCTCCCTCTCTCCTCCCAGCCAAAAGGACAGGCCCAACATGCTCCTGGTTCCTTTCGGCAGTGAGGTGTTGGGGGGCCAGCAGGGGGAGTCTCAGGGCATAGGGAAGGAGATAGTGGGGGACTGGCCCCTTGGTTCCATGTCCTCATGTCCTGGCTGTGACAGGCAGGACCATCTGACTGGAATTACTTACCTATATTTTCCGGCGTATAAGATGACCCCCAACTTTTCCAGTTAAAATACAGAGTTTGGGATATACTCACCCTATAAGATGACACCCGGCGTATAAGACGACCCCCGACTTTTGAGAAGATTTTCTTGCCGAAACCGGTTAGGCTCAGTGGATAGAGCATCGGCCTGAGGACTGAGGGCTCCTGGGTTCGATTCTAGTCAGGGGCACATACCTTGGTGGGTGTGCAGAAGGCATTTTCTCTCTCATCAATGTTTCTGGCTATCTCTCTTTCTTCCTTTCTGTAAAAAATCAATATAAAAAAAAAGTCTTATACGTGGGGAAAATACAGTACTTGTCTGTCAGGAAACACATGACCTTCTGCCTTGTGAGGAGCTCTGGAAAGTCTCCTAGTCCACTGTATTTGCGCCTCATTTCTGCCCAGTGGTCTGGTGACTTAGCCTGATTGTTGTTAGCTCAGCCCTGGGCCACCACTAATTGACCAAAGCGCAAATCTGCATTTCCATGCCCCGAGGACACGGCCCTCACTTATCTTGTCAATAAAACATCAAGCACTGGGGTAGTTGACTTTCAGCATTTAAAGCGGTTACAAAATGAAAATGAGCTGTGTGTATTTTTATACAGGGAATAAATTACCCTTTAATAACCAGCGAAATCATTTCTTTGGCACACACATGGGCATGTCAAGTCAGATCTTGGCCTGTCACTCTCCTGTCCTCTTCCCTCCCCTTTCCTTCCCTCCTTCTCTTCACTTCCTCCCCTTCCCCCCTCCTTCCCGCCTCTCTTTAGGGATAGGGATGTGAGCAGGTTTCTGTGCTGAGTGCCTTTAGCACAGTGGTTAACCTTCCTAATGCCTCGACCCTTTAAGACAGCTCCTCATGTGGTGGTGACCCCCAACCATAAAATTATTTCCGTTGCTACTTCATCACTGTCATTTTGCTACTGTTATGAACTGTCATGTAAACATCTGATAGGCAGGATGTATTTTTGTTGTTAAAAATTGAACATAATTAAAGCATAGTGATTAATCACAAAAACAATATGTAAGTATATATTGTGAAATATTTATTTCTAATGACAAATAAATGAAATTTTGTCTTGAATCGTGGTGTAGCATGGGCAACAGTCTTCATATGACAACAGTAAACTACATTGCTACATTTTGCTACACTGAGGAGCGGTGTGTTGGTTCCTAAGACCATGGGAAATAGGTGTTTTCTGATGGTCTTAGGCAACCCCTGTGAAAGGGTCGTTCAACCCCCAAAGAGCTCTCGACCCACAGGTTGAGAACCACTGCTTTAGCACGTCCTTGGATGGCAATTCTAGCAACCTTAGGAGTTCTGGGTCCCTGGGATTTTTTGTTTGTTTGTCTTGGTTCTGGTTTCTAACTAACTTTGACCTTGCTCTCTTTTCTAAGGAGCTTGTAAAAGTTCATCGCAACCTAATGCAAGAAATTCACGATTCCATCGTAAATAAGAACGACCAGAACTTGTATCAGGTTTTCATTAACTACAAGGAAAGGTAACTTCTGAATTTACAATTGTGGGGCTGCTCGCTGCTAACCGTAGTGAGGGTCAGTGTGAACACTGCGCTTCGGTAGGAATCACCCCTGTTCATGAGGACACGGGGTGGGGCAGCGGTTAGAACTGGGGATCGGGGATCTCTGGTGGCAGTGAGCCCCATATGTGTGGCAGGACAGTAAGAAAAAAGGGAGAGAAGGAAAAGGAAAAACGCTTCAGATAGTTGCCCTGCACGTCAGGGCGGACTCTCCCACCCCGTTACAGAGTCCTCTGGGTCTCAAGAAGTCTCGCGAACTCGCACCTCCTTTCCCCACCTGTAGGTGTCAGCTGTGGGGGAGCTGCTACCTGGTGCTTTTTCCAGCTCTAATATGTTATACCCAGAGTTCGGGGTCCCCAATAATCAACCACTAAGGAGCCTTTTCCGATGCAAAAGCAAAGAGTCTTTATTCAAACCCGGGTTTGGCTCTCAGCCTCTTTCTGGCGCAGAGAGCGAGCCGGGCGGGAACAGTGAGTTTTATGGGGTAAGATAATTAGGGGGCTTAGGAAAGTGATGAGGGTTACAGAGATTGGTCACTTGAATTAGGGTCTTTCTGTGGTTTAGCATCATTAGGACCCTCGCTGTGTTCCTGGAGCTTCATTGGTCCATTCGGGTGGGGGTCGGGGAAGCTAGGACATTGCTGGCACCCCTGTGGCCCCTCCCAGAAAAGGGAGGGGTTTAGGCAGGGGGCCCAGCCCTAGAGGACAAGATGGAGGGGAGTTCATTTCCTTTCAATGTCATTGTTCTCCACTGTGGGGTATTTGATTCATGCTGAAGTCAGTTAGAAAAAAAATGCGTTAGGAATTTAGCTTAACATTTTACCCCAAGCACAAGAGTTCCACGCAGAAGTGGCTCTTCCATTGCTTCGCCTCCACAATTAGACAAACACGACCTTATAGTAGAGTTAAAAGAAACATTCGAGTTCCCAGCCTCTCTGGGAGATGTCTGTGTCCTTCCGGGGCCCGAGTCCCTGCCGTGCGACGCATCTGCCCCCACATTTAGGCCCCTCGCCCCCACTTCAGAGAAGCATCTTCCTAATTAAAAAGGAGGACGGAGAGGAGGCTTATGAATGGATGCAGTCATAAGTAAAGATTACAGTGGGATTGTAGCAAGCAACTTGGTTTCTGTGTGTGAGTAAACAGTGAAAAGGTGACCTCTGATAGGTATTTTGCTGCCGACATGCGATGTTCTATTAGTTTCCGGTGGACAACATAGTGAGTAGACATTTATATAACAGGAGCTTGGCCAGAAATTTTAAATTTTGTTGGTGTGTATACGTATTTTCTGGCATGTAAGATGACTGGGCGTATAAGACGACCCCCAACTTTTCCAGTTAAAATAGAGAGTTTGGGATATACGTACTTGCCCTATAAGATGACATCTACTCGGCATCTACAGTCGTCAAGGCAGTTTTTAAAATCCACCTGCTGTAAAAAAGTCCGGGCAGGGAATCCCGGTCAGATGCAGAAAACACAGGCATCATTTTTAATGCCCTCACTGCGCACGCTCCTCCTTTGATGCTGCCTGGGTGGTGGGAGTGAGAAAAGCGAGAAGGTGGAGCGGAGAGGGCCTGGGAGCGAGCCGTTTGCCGGGGTTACAGAGGCAGCGGGGTCCCTCAGGCGAGGTGTGCCGTGCTTCTCCCTCGCTGTGGATTTAGAGGTGGGAGTCCCACCCCTCCCCCTCTCATGTTCCCCCTCTGTCCGTCCCCTCCCAGGCTGGTGATCTACGGGCAGTACTGCAGCGCCGTGGAGTCGGCCATCTCCAGCTTAGACCACATCTCCAAGACGAAAGAAGACGTGAAGCTGAAGTTAGAGGTGCCTGTCGTTCTGCCTGTCGTTCTGTTCTGTCTCTTTGTCCATGAACTCACCTACGAGCAGGCTATTCCTTTGCACACTCAGGGTGACAGTTAACTCCCCATGTATTCTAAGTACAGTGGTACCTCGAGATACGAGTTTAATTCGTTCCGTAACCTTGAGGCGTGGGAAACTATGAGACGCTCGAGTCGCGGTAAACTGGTGGGTCGTGTGCAGCCGGCCGATCAGCGAGATTACTCCTATCTCAGCTGTTGCTTCTATCTGAAAAATCTCGTATGTTAGGGCACTCGTATCTCGAGGTACCACTGTATAACGTTCTAAGTGTAATTTCACGGCCGTTCTGTAAGGTGCATGAGGAGCTACCTCTGCACTATAACCACGTGGCGGAAGTGACAACCGTGGACCACCGGAGGCTGTGGCTGTGGCTGCCTCCTGAGCTCAGCTCATCAGAGCCTCCTGAGTGTGAGACGGATGTGGTTCCTTGCCTGACGCTGGGGCTGAGAAAGCCTGTGACATAGGACTGAAAGGACAAGTTTCCCCCACCCGTTTTATACTGACTTCTGTCATAGAACAGCGTGAATTCTAAGTGTATAATACCCGTATTTTCCGGCGAATAAGACGACTGGGCGTATAAGACGACCCCCAACTTTTCCAGTTAAAATAGAGAGTTTGGGATAAACTCGCCCTATAAGATGACACCCAGCGTATAAGACGACTCCCGACCTTTGAGAAGATTTTCCTGGGGTAAAAAGTCGTCTTATACGCCGGAAAATACAGTACAGTGGTACCTCGA
>JAAGEH010001015.1:494-12621 GCA_011751065.1 Lasiurus cinereus
TTGGAGACAAGATCTCAAGTCCACATGAGACTGCTTCAGATTCCCCATCTGTCAGAGGTGGCCCTGGCTACCAGGAAAGCCATTGGTAGAAAGGACAGACATGATTCCACAGCTGAGGGAGCGGGAGTGGAAAGGATGGCAAAGCCTGACCACTGGCTTGCGGTGATGTAGGGATTCAAGTCCCCTCTGCACACTGGCCTCCCCAGTTGAAGTTGGGGAATCTCCCTCTGGTTTACTCTCCCTTTTTGTTAAACCCTCAAAGGAGGATATATTTGTCCATTGATTTTTAGAGAGTGGGACGAAGGGGAGAGAGAGAAAGAGAGAGAGAGAGAGAGAGAGATGGTTGTATGATTGGTTGCCAACAGCACATGCCTCAACCTAGGCTGTGCATTGAGCCTGCAAATAAGATCTATGCCCTTGACCATGAATCAAACCTGAGACCCTTGGGTGCAAAAAGGGAAAGATCTTTCCACTGATTCAAACCAGCTGGGGCCAGGTGTTTTCCCTATGCATTAGACGCATGAGCCCCATGTAGCCCAGCTGTCTGGTGCCTGGAGCCACACAGTGGACAGAAGGCAGCCTGAGTTGCCAGCACTCTCGGTTTTGTCTCCCAGTCCTAAGGTGCAGGGATGCCCACCCTTGACTGAGACACTGTGTCAGGCTCTCTGAGCAGGTTCCCTGGGTTTTCCTTATGTCCAGGAAGGCACCCTCCAGAGTGCAGTGCTCTGCTTGGCAGCTGAGGAAAGGAAGCTCTGAAGATGTGGTGAACTTGACCCAGCCTAAAAGGAGACTGGGCTTCCTGGGTGTTTCCCTTCATCAGATTGTCAGGACAATCTTGAGCTTGGACAAATTTGTCAATTCCCATCTGAAGGCCCCCTCTACTTGCCACCCAGTGCTCAGGAACCAACCTCTCTTTGTCTCCCCAGGTGCCTGCAGATCCCGTTGGAGAAATTCACCATAACGCATTGCCGTCACCTGACCCATTCAGACCTCACACACCTGTTCCAGTGCGGGAACCTCAAGCAGCTGAAGTGCCTGCATCTGTATTGTGTCAGCCTCACTGATTTTACTCCCGAGCCCCTCTGAGCTCTGCTGGAGGCAGTGTCTCCCACCCTCCAGGACCTGGGCCTTGATAACTGTGCCATGGTCAGGGCCATCCTACCTGTCCTGAGCCACTGCCAGCAGCTCAGGTTCTTCACCATCTCTGAGAACCACCTCTCCTTGGTCGCCATGGAGAAGCTGCTGCGCCTCATAGCTGGGCTGCGCAGCTTAGAGCTGGAGCTGTACCCCATTCCCCTGGAGGTTACAGGGTCCAGGGGACTGTCAACCAGGACAGACTTGCCCTGATCCGGGCTGAGGTGACGGGGATACTGAGGGAGTTAGGACAGCCCAGGACCATTCTGCTTGCCACCAAGCTCACTGGCCACAGGGAGTTTTATGGCTTGGCATTACCATGACTGGGATCCTCTGATTTGCCCTGTAATGACCCTACTCAGTGGGTGCACCTGAGCTTCTCTCCTTCTTTCTGGGACTTTGGAAGCTAAAACCTCGATGGGGATGGATTATACAGGGGCCACCACCTTTCAGGTCATGCTCACTGTGAACTGGGAAAGAGAATGACAGAGTCAGGGCAAAAGGATTTTAGGGGGAAAGGATGGGCAGTTCATGAGCCCCCAAAGGCACAGTGTCCTACAATCAGAGACACAAATCTATTTTGCCTGGGGAAAGGGGGCCTTCAATTGGACTTGAGCTTCTTGTGTGGGAGTAAATCCTTCGCTGGATGATTGTAAAGGAATGATAAGAAATAAAGACAATTTCAAAGGTAACTTCTGGTACTCTTGCATGTATTCACCTGTATCCCCAGTTTACACCTCAGGACCCTGCAGTTACTGATGAAAAACGGTGAGGAGGGCTCAGGATCAGAACCTGGAAATGCTGGGATGCAGTTCAGCTGCAGGGCTCAGCAGCATTTCATCCTTCCCTCCTGGTCTTTACTGCTCTCTGGGCATCTCTGACCTCCTTGTGGCTGCTCAGTGGGTGGGGACAATGGGATATGCTAAGTGGCCCACCAACCTCTGAAGTGAAGGGGACCTGGCTGCTGGCTCTGACCCTGGACATGAGTGTTCCTCACAGTCCGCCGGATGGACCCACAAGTCTCAGGACTTGTGCTAAAAGGAGTGCAGGGACAAGGCATGGTCCCATTTCCTGAAGGGCCCTTCAATCTTGCAGAGGCACTGAGCCCCTGGGCCATCCAGCCAATGCCTGTCAGCTTGGTGCAGAGGAAATCTTACTTATGGCCAGGAATATCATCCAAATTCCTTTGAGCAAAATACTAGTTATTCAGGTACATCACACCTTTTCTAGTATTTCTGTATTGTGTCAGCCTCACCGATTTTACTCCCGAGCCACATTAAATAGAACCCCGTGGCAGGTCCTATTGCTGTGGGATTGGCTTATTCTCATTACACCTCCCGTCTCTTTGTGGAAAAAGACTAGAGAGTGTGTTTTGAAACCAGCCTGTCAGATTGGGGAGCGGACACACTGCACCAATGAGTGAGCTTCTTCCCTGTCTCAGTTGCTGCATTAGGCAGTGTTCACCAGAATAGTCAACAGAGACCATGGACACAGGTAAGGGATTTATAGGGAAAGACTCCCACTTTCAGTCCCAATAGCTGCCCTCTGCAAGCCAGGGAACCTGCAAAGGGAATGGTGTAACTGAGGCCAATCTGAACCCCTGAGAACAAGGGGAGCCCACGGCGTCGCCCCCAGTGTGGGGCCTAAGGCTGAGAATAAGGGGCAGCTGGTGCACACCCTGGAGTTTGATGTCCTCACCACCTGGATCCTATGTTCACCATGAAGTAAACCCAGAGAAGAGAGATTTCATCCTTCCTTCCTCTTCCTATTCCAGTAGGGCCCCATGAGATTGGAGGGAGCCCACGTATACTGTGAGATCTCCTTATTCTTCAACTGAGTCAAAAGCTAGCTCCGTCCATTCACACCCAGAATGCTTTACCAGATGCCCGGGTAAACCCTTTGCACCATCAGGTTCAGTGGTCGCCAACTGGTGGTCTGTGAGGTCCAAAAGTTTGACAATCTCAGGTCAGGTTGACACATAAAATTAACCCAACACACTGACCCTAATCAAAGGGCACTGGAATGAAGACTCCATGCTCAGGGGCTGGTGCTATTGGATGGAGGGACCTAAGTTCACCTGTGAGATGAGGGTCATGGCTCTCACCGAGCTCAGTGGATGCTTGTAGATCCCAGGAGATGGTGCATGTTGAGGGCTTGCCACCGCACCTGGTGTAGAGTTAGATCTCAGTAAATGTGATCTTCCTTCTTTTCCCTCCCAGCAGAAGTCTCAGCATTCTTCCTCCTCAGTCTTTTGATCTCCTCCTGAGGCCAGGGAAGAGAGCCCAGCTCAAGGTGCCCATATTCATTCCAGAGCTCAGTTTCTCTCCTCCTGACTCAGAGGGTGCTGAGCTACCTCAGCTCCCCCAGCTTCAGAGGGGAGTCAGATCCTGCCTCTCATCCTCCAGAACCTGCCAGCAGCTGCCCTTCTCATATGTTCTGCAACAAAAACAAGCAAACAACAAATAACTGCTGTTTCTTCTGCTTGGCAGAAAAATGAATGAGTAGAACTTTTCTAATTCATTTTTGTACATATTTGTCACTTGATAGTAAGTTTCTTTCTGGGCCAACAGTTTTTTGAGTCCTAGTTTCAATATCCAACAGTGTACATGTCAGCAATGATATTTCAGTTCTGGATGGTGGACAAATGGGGGCAATGCAGGTCCGAGTCTCTCTGGTTTGGTCCTGGGCAACTTACATCCAAGCACAACTACTGACTGCTAGGATGGCAAGGTGTCATCAGCATCTTCCATCTCTGGAACGTTTCTCCTCTTGTCTTCATGGTTGGAGCAGACCTGTCAATTCCTCTCTGTTGTATGAATCCACATGGTCTTGGAATTGTTTTCGGAAAATATAAAAACATATTCTCAACCAGAAGTTAGTAATTTTTTCTATAAACTTGACTTGGAATCCTTTTTAATTTTGCCCAAATGATTTTACTTTGGCTTATTTTGATGCTATGTGTGTTTTCCATGGGTGTCTTACTGTTAGCATTACAAATGAAAATTAATTTTCAAAGTAAAAACAATTTTTTCTAGATGTAATTTGCTTACAGGATACTTTTGCTTACATAATATTACTCCGCTATCCCCCCCTTTTTGGAATTAATTATTAGGAGGCTTTTGGAAAACTTTTATAATGCAGTCTTGTTGACTTTAAAATTTAATTTTTTGCACAAAAGTATGACTGCTTTGGGTTTATTGCAAGTTAAGCAATTTTAGCATGGGATGAACTACCAATAGAAATTTTAGTCAATAACTTAACAACTTTTTTCCCACTACAATTAAATTTTCTTGAATACCCACTTATTTCCATTAGACAATTTAAATTAATCTGAAAACTTGATTACTATTTTATCGTCAACTTTAATATTCTAACAACCATCTTAGTTTTACCCTGTAAATATTAGTGGAAAGGATTATTTGCATTCTTGAGTAGCTCCTGAGCATTCCTGGTGTTAGGCTGGATTTAGATGTAGGACAGCTGCTGTCAGCCAAGTCTCTGTCTGTCACCTGGGTCCAGATCTGAGCTGGGCGTGGGAAGCAAAGCAGCCATGGGGTAGGAGACCTTGCTCAGAAAAGGCAAGGGTTCAAGCCCCTGCAAGGTTGGGGGGTGAGGGACTGTGCCCCACCTCTGTTGATCCCCAAGTTCTCTCCTGATGGTCCCTCTGTGACTGTGCAGTTATGTCTCCTTGGTAGCCTATGCCCCCGTGGCCTCCATGCCCAGTACCTGCCTTGGGATCCCCTCGCCTGCTAGCGGGGTCCTGGCACTGATCACATATCTTGGGGAACCCAGGTTTCTTCACCAGGGAGGGCCCAGCTCACATGACTGGGTGAGAGTCAGCTCCATGGTACCAGCCACCAGGAGGCTTCAACCTCAGCATGAACAGAAAGCTCAGGCAACAGCTGTGGGAGGGTCCCTCTTGGCAAAAAGGGCAAGAAAAGCCAATACAGAATGCTCAAGTGCCTTCCCATTGCCTTAATTCCTTTCATGATCTTTTTAAAACTGCTACCAAACATTCAAAGAATTAGATTGTAAGTTTGTTTGGGATGATTGTACAATATGCTGTTGTAAAATATCAAAAATTATAACGACATTGTAGAATAATACCATGTAAGGATATTCTTTGTTCTAGGCCATAGCAATTCAATTTCAAACTGGCTGTCAATTTCTTTTTCTATAGATAAAGTCTTAGTTAATTTATGAGAATACTTAATTGTGGGGAGCTGCCCCAGGCATATGGGGGTCCTAGAGTCTGAATGCAGACTCTAGACATGGCTCTCAGCTCTGTTACCCTTTAGTTTAATAAACAGCTTGGCTAAATGCCTACATGCAAGAGCTTGATTACTTAAAGGTAAAAGAATGCCTACTTGCAAGATCTTAAAGGTTACATACCAGTTAAAGGATGGTCAGGGCATTATTGACACAACAAAGAAATGTAGCAATAAGGAACAAAAGGAAAGATCAGTGACTATGTTTATCTGATTTGTGTGTTTATCTGATTTGTGTAAATTCCTCCTCTGTTTGTGCTTAAATACTGTGCTGGAAGTAAACTTGGGACTGCAGACTCAAGTGTCAGTCCTCCCAACCCCATCTTTTCTTGTCTCTCTTTTCTTATCCTCACCCCCTCAATCAGGTACTGTTCGATTGCCGGCAGGTTCTGGCACTTAATCAAATTGCTTATAAAGACATTGGTTTTTTATTTTAGCTGAAAACTTTGATTTTAATTTAAAAAGCAAATTTATTAATTACAGTAGATATCTTTATTTAAAAAGCAATGCAAATTTAGTAAATGTTTATGTCTGATTGACAATCCACAAATGTTGCCCCGCCTTTAGCTTAAGAATACAGGGGCTGTGGGCTTTTTGTCTTGGAGTCCTGCTCTCTGTGGCTGAGGGAGTTGATTGTCTGCAGCTGCATGGTGTGGGTCCAGGTGCAAGATCCTCATTATTCTGGCTAGTTTCTCTCTTGGGTCCCTGTTGCAGTTTAATATTTCTACCAGGAATCCACACGAATTTGGAAAAAATTTCTGGAAATATACAAGCATACCCTCTCCCAAAGGTTAATAATGGATCGCGTCCCTTCCATAAACCAGATTCGGGATCTTTCTATTTAACTAGACCATTTCCTTTTGTTTTATCCTGACACCAATGCAGCTCCATAGATGTCTTTCAATCAGCAGCACAAGTCAAAAAAAAAAATTAAAGTAATTAAGGCTTGGTGCCCACTACCCACAGGTGATTTCTCCATCATACCCCCTTTTTGTTTTTCTAGTTGGGATTTTAGCCACTGATGCTGTCGTTCAATAATGGCCTGTCCTTGAGAATTATATGGTATTCCTGTAATGTGCTGGATTTTCCACCTTTTACAAAATTCCTGGAATTGACAGCTTGTGGAAGCAGGCCCATTATTAGTTTTAATAACTTTTGGAACTCCCATGATGGCAAAAGCTTCTAGGCAATGATTAATAACCTGTTTTGCCATTTCTCCTGTAGATGCAGTAGCTCATATTACTTTTGAAAAGTGTCTACAGAGACATGTAATGCCCCAAGCCGTCCAAAGGAAGTAAAATGCATTACATGCATTTGCCAGATATGGTCTCTTAGCAAACCTCTAGGGTTGACTCCTGTGCTAGGCCCTTGAGGTAGATGTAACATACAAGTGGGACATTGTTTAATAATCTGTTTTGCCTGCTGACAAGTGATTGAGAATTGTCTAGACAGCATTTTGGCAGGCTTATATAAAAGCTGATGAGATTCTAAGGCTTTTTTTAATAAAGCTACCAATTGATCAGCATGTGCATTTCCTTTTGTTAAAAGACCAGGTAAAACACTATGAACCCTGACGTGAGTGATATAAAAAGGATATTGTCTTTGTTGTACAATTTGCTGAACTTGTTTAAATAATAAAAATAAAGTTTGGTCACTAAGCCATTTCAACTGGGCAGTTTCAATTCTATTCACTAAGTTCGAAGAGTAAAAGAAATCAGAGATGATATTAAGAGGTTCTTGGAAATAATGCAATGCATCCTTAATTGCTTCTAGTTTAATTCTTTGTACAGAAGTATGATGGGTCAGTATAACCCGGTCTGAATTTACTGTATGATAGGCAGCTTTTCCCATTAGATGATCCATCAGTGAAAACAGTTAAAGCTCCAGGAATAGGTTCCTGCCTAGTATTTTTTGGTATAATAATGGGGGTATTATATAAAAATTGTAGTAATTTATGTTTTAATAGGTGACAGCTAAGTTCCCCTGAATATCCACTTAACCCAATTTGCCAATTTATATCAGTCTGAAATAATATTTCTACTTGATTCCCAGTGAGGGGGAGGTAGATACACTGAGGCTCTTCCCCTCTAAGCTGTTTACAACGTTTTCTAACTTGAAATATTAATTGGACCATTAGTTCTACATATGTACCTACAGTTCTAGAGGATTGATGCCCTAGGTGGAGCCATTCAATAATAGCAGGAGAGTTTTTCTTTTGAAAGATGACTCCAGTGGGACTATTTGCAGTGGGGTTAATTTGTCCCAATAAAGGTAATTCGGGATGTACTCGAGCTACTTGGGCTAAGGAAATTGCCTACTCAACTCTTAGCAATTCATTCCTAGCTTCATCTGTTAATGTTCTGGGAGAGGAAAGATTAGGGTCACCTCTAAGCATACTAAATAAATTTGTCATTTCTCCTGTAGAGATCTTCAGATAAGGTCTTAACCAGTTAATATCCCCTAATAATTTCTGGAAGTCATTTAAAGTTTTAAGACAGTCTTTTCTTATCTCTACCTTCTGAGGCCCAATGCATTGGTTTTCAATTATGGTTCCCAAATATTGGAAAAGCATTTCTTTCTGTACCTTTTCTGGAGCAATTCTTAAGCCCCATTTAGGGAGCTCCTCTTCTAACTGGGAAAACATGGCCAAGGTCTACTCTTCCCTTGGGCTTGCTAAGAGCAAGTCATCCATGTAATGGATAATATAACATTGGGAGTACTTGTCTATTAAAGGCTGAACAGCTTGAGCCACATATTTTTGACACAAAGTAGGGCTGTTGGCCATTCCTTGAGGTAAAACCTTCCATTGATATCTTTTCATGGGTTCTATATTATTAATAGATGGCACTGAAAATGCAAATCGGTGTTTATCTTGAGGTGCCAAGGGAATACTGAAAAAACAGTCTTTAAGATCTACCACTATAAGAAACCAATTTAAAGGCATTTGTGAAGATGCTGGTTGAGTCCAGGTTGTAAAGCTGCCATGGTATGCATAGGAGCATTAATTGCTTTAAGATCATGTAATAATCGCCATCTTCCTGGCGCCTTTTTAGGGATTGTAAATATAGGCGTATTCCAAGGACTAGTGGAAGGTTCTATGTGGCCAGCTTCTATTTGTTCTTGTATTAATTCATGAATACGACCTAATTTCTCCTTGGTTAATGGCCCCTGATCCATCCATACAGGCCTATCACCTTTCCATTGCATAGTATCAGCATGAGGGTGAGGAGACTGAGCTATGACCGCTCCTATAAAGGTTGATATGCCATCTGAGTCATTAACTGCTGTCCTTTACCGGTAACAATACATGCCTGTAAACCTTCTAAAATATCCTGGCCCCATAAATTGACTGAAATTTTAGGGTTGATGTAGGGTTGAAACCATCCTGTCTGTCCTTCCTCATCTTGCCACCTTAACACTGCAGCACTACATTGTGTATCATCAGGAATTCCTACCCCTTTAATTGAGCCCATAGCTTCTGCCGTGGACCAATTTGGAGGCCAGAATTCTTTGCTGATAACACTAACATCTGCTCCAGTGGCCACTAGACCCCTAAATTGTTTTCCCTCTATTTTTAAATTAATCATAGGATGGATTTTGCTAATTTCGTGTATGCAATAGTTGTCTGAGCTTCCAAATCCTTGCATTCCTCTTTTCCTATTCATAGCCTCACTTTGCTGAAAATAAGGTAGTAGTATCTGAGCAATTCTTTTTCCTGGAGTAATTTGCATAATATGATTACATCCTAGTAAAACTTTAATTTATCCTTCATAATCTGAATCAATGACTGCAGGCAGAACAGTTAGTCTTTTAGAGTGTTTCCCCTCCTCCCTAAGATTAATCCTAAAGTTCCCGGTGACTTAGGACCCAAATTCTTGTAGGAATAGCTTGCCGAGCACTATCAGGAGTCAAAGTGACCACTATGGTGCTGAAAAGATCTAGGCCTGGGCTTCCTGGATTTGCTCAGATGAGGGAATCCACTGTGGGCCTTGCAGGGCAGGTTTCCCCTATTAATAACGGGGCTGGGGGGCACCCCTCTGGCCGTTTCCTGGCGGTTGACCATGCCCTGTATCTTGATCTAGAGCAGTGGTTCTCAACCTTCCTAATGCCGCGACCCTTTAATACAATTCTTCATGTTGTGGTGACCCCCAACCATACTTCATAACTGTAATTTTGCTATTGTTATGAATTATAATGTAAATACCTGTTTTTTCCGATGGTCTTGGGCGACCCCTGTGAAAGTGTCATTTGACCCCTAAAGGGGTCGTGACCCACAGGTTGAGAACCACTGATCTAGAGGCTGCCCATTTCTATGAAATTTTGATTTACAGTGTCTGGTCCAATGGGTACCTTTCTGACATCTAGGACACCGAGAGACTGGATCTCTCAGAGGCTGAGTGTTTATGCCTCTCCCTAGAGTGCTACCTTGTGTCCTTCTCAATTGCCTACATTCCTTTTGGAAATGTCCTGTTTTTCCACACGTATATAACACCTTTCATTTCCCACTGCTACTGCAGCAGCAAGTAAATTAGTTTGAAAAGTGCCTGATCCCACATTCTGACATGCTCGAATCATCTCTGTAATGGTTCTATTTCTTCTCAGAGGTATGAGGCATTTTTTACAATCAGCACTGGCATTTTCATAAGCTAATTGCTGAATTAAAATATCTCTTCTGTCTCGTGTTGAATCTGTCATTTCACTGCTCAAGTGAGACGAGCCACAAAATCAGAAAATGACTCTGTAGGTCCCTGCAGACATTTACTAAAAGCTCCCTCAGGGTCCCCTTTTGCTGGTAAAGCCCACCAAGCTTTCCTTCCACAAAGTCTAATTTGGTCATATGTCTCTTGTACATATTATAACTGATTTTGTACATCCATATACCGTCCCAGTCCTGCCTGCATTTCATAAGTTATTTGAGCATCCGGCCCTCCATTTGCAAGGGCTTGCTCTTGACATTTCTCCAAATATTCTCCCTTCCATAGCAAATAATCTCCTCCATCCAGAGTTGAACGAGCCAGAGAATACCATTCATAAGGAGCTAAGAATGCTTCATAAATATTATTCATAATTTCTCCTGTAAAAGGAGCTGTTGGACCGTTTTGAACAACGCTTTCTCGAAAAGCTTTTATCATTTTAAAATCAATTTTTTCATGTTGTCTTATCATCTGATTTGGGAGCTGTGGGTTAGCTACTTTTATAATAGGAAAAGCAAGCCTTTCTTCCACCGACATGTCCTTCATTCCTGCTTTAATGGCTCTCTGTACAGATGACTCTATAGGTGGCGAATTAAATGTTTCAGGATTAGGACTTGGAGGTGGAGGGGACCAAAAGGGCCTTTCCTTCAATTTTTTTTTCTGCTCCTCACTAGGAGGAGCAGAGGGAACCAGGGGAGAAGCCTCCTCCTCAGCCTCTCTAAAAGGTTCTAGCAAAAGCAACAGTATGTTCCCCACGGGGAAACTGTTTTTTGTTTTATTATTTTTGAAGTGAGTTTTTTTCCCTGCTGCTGAGCTCTCTTTTTAATTTTGACCAATGTTTTCCAAACACACACGAACTAATGTACCTTTTTCAGGATACCAGGGTTATATTCTATAAAGTCAAACAAAAATTATAAAAGAATATCTTCTGAGACTTTTAATTCCTTAAGCATATAAACCAAAATTCTATAGTAAAGTTTACTGTTATATTTATAACCTAATTCTTCCCCATTAGCCTGGTTGCAAAAGACGTTCCCACCCTACTTACAGATCACGATTCTGTAGTTAATCCGTGGGCTTTGCGTACATTGAATTCCCCTCACCTTTTCCTAGGTGAATCTTCCCTCACCATTTTCCTTGGTGAATTTTTCTTCCTTTGCTCTTATGTGAATAATACCTTCTCCAGACGTCTCTTGGTCAGGGAACCTCTTTCCATGTCCCGCACGGTTCAGGGTTTGGGTTCTGAAGGAGGCCGCACACAAACAAAATGAGAGACTAGAAAATATTAATTTGGCGATATTGGGGGGCCAAGCAGGAGCCTTCCTCTAGTGCAGTGGTTCTCAACCTGTGGGTCATGACCCCTTTGGGGTTAAAATGACACTTTCACAGGGTCACCTAAGACCATCGGAAAACACAGGTATTTACATTATAATTCATAATAATAGCAAAATTACAGTTATGAAGTATAGTCGGGGGTCACCACAACATGAGGAACTGTATTAAAGGGTCGCGGCATTAGAAAGGTTGAGAACCACTACTCTAGTGGATAGGACTGGCACTTGCTCTGGCCTTTATTTCCCTTTTATTAAGGCTTTGGAACACACCCCTAGCCTTTAGGCAGAAAATAACAAAACAGAAATTAACATTAAACAAACAGGTAGAGGCTGCTTTAGCTAACAATGTTTTCATCTAAACAGTGAGTAATTAGCTCTGACCTTTCAGAGCAGTTAAGGTTGACCAGCCTTCTGGCCACCTGTTTACATCCATTTAGTGAGAACAATGTTTGGTTTCCAACATATCCCTCTCCTTTCCTCTCTGTAAAACATCAATAATATATATTAAAAAACTATTAGACTTAATAAATGAATTCGGTAATGTAGCAGAACACAAAATTAATGCCAAGAAATCTTTGGCATGTCTGTATACCAATAGTGAACTTAGAGAAAGAGAGACTAAAACAGCAATCCGATTTATCATCACTCCAAAAAAAAAATTAAGATACTTAGGAATAAACTTAAGGAGGTAAAAGAC
>JAAGEH010001016.1:0-19636 GCA_011751065.1 Lasiurus cinereus
TTAGCAGGAAGGACTTTCCGGCTCTGGAGCATCCTTTACCGTGGAGTTTGAAATTCTCCTTCTCAGCCGCTTTTTTTCCCCTCTAATTTATTATGATTATGCGTCAAACTGCAGCTGCTAAGAACAAACCACCACAAAAACCACCTTCTCCCTTCAGGCGGGAAATCCACAGTTGGTCCACCTGCTAAGGGTGAGGCCATGAGATGCACGGTCACTCATTTCCTGTTTCCATCCCTGGCAACCTGACACTTCGAGTCACGAAAACGCGTCGGTGACGCTTCTGTTGAGCATGAGCCGCATCATCTCTGAGCCCCCCCGGGTCCCGGGATGAAGCCTCGGGACCGGCCCGTGGGTGGCCATCAGGCCTGACTTCTGAGGAAGACCTGTCGTCCAGGATCCCGCCCCGTTGGCCGGCCGCGATGGTTTTACTCCATCCCGACTTCTGCCAGACCCGGGGGCACCAAATGGCCAGGAAATCGCTTGCCAAATAATTACCCTAAGCCAGCGGTTCTCCACCTTCCTAAGGCCGCGACCCTTGCATCCAGTTCCTCATGGGGTGGTGACCCCCAACCATGAAATGTTGCTACTGTGATGCATCGTGATGTCAATATCTGCATTTTCCGATGGTCTTAGGCGACCCCTGTGAAAGGGTCGTTCCACCCCCAAAGGGGTCGCGGCCCACAGGTTGAGAACCGCTGCCCTAAGGGAACCTGACTATGATACAGGTGGAGGCGGCGGCAGCTCATCCAGCCAGGCAGCTACTCCAGGCAGCGTTAACGATAGAACCACGGAACCACAGGGCAGGGCACTGTGACAGCCACGTTCTTATTAGCAGCAGCCAGCGAAGATAACAGGAGCACACATGAATATTTCTGCGGGTAAATATTCCATAAACACAGATTCCCGTGGGGTCCTTACAAGTCAAAGCCCTACGGGTAACAGCGAGCGGCGGAGAAAACCCTCGTGAGGTGGGTGACCGGTTTCAGGAGGACTATCCCCCCAGGAGGCAGCAGGACAGTGCGGAGACAGGATGATGCCTCTGAACCTCACAAGCACGAGATGGCCGGGGCCGTGCGCTGGGGGTCAGGCGGGGTGGAAATTAACAAGGAAAATCTCTGCGGGTCGGTGTCCGCTGTCTACAACCGGTATTGGTTTCAACAACACCGACACGGAGGCCGAAGCTCAGAGACAGACATCCCCTGGCCTGGCAGACGCCACAGGGTTAGTGCCGAGCGGGAAGGAGATCCAGAGGAGCATGGGGGCCTGGGCCTGGGCCAGGAACACGCTGGGTGCCCAGGAAGCCAGGGTAAGGCCAGGTGGGCAGACGCTGACGGCAAAATGTCACCTCCACGCCGCCCCCCGCTCAGAACCGCGGGGCTGGCTGTGTTGACCGCCCTTCTAAGTGCCTGCCCTCACCTGACCCACCTGCTCGGCTGACCTCTCGGCCACCGCGCTGGGGTGGCGGTCATGAGCAGCGGCCACCGTGCTCCCACAGCACAGGTGCAAGAACACAGCTGGCCTCACAGCTGGGACAGGAAGCCCCCGACCCCGAAATGGAAAATTCTGGAAGCCCGCCTTTTCCCATAAACCCACCTGGTCCCCGGCTTATGCAAGAGGAGCCAGAACCTCGCCAGTTAGACAGCCTTCCCTTCCTCTCCGCTGCCTCCCCCGGCGCTCAAACACAAGCTTAATGAAATCTGTCTGGAAATTTCTCTGGGATTCTCTCTCCATTTCTGTCTCAGGGAACCCAGGAACCCCAACGTTGGCAGCAATTTGAGCCCCAATCCCTCTGCCTCTATAGAAAAGGAGCTTTTTTGCTGGGGGGTGGGAAAATCGAAACAGGAAATGGCTAAGGCACATCGCTGATTGAACGAGGAGAGAGCTAAGGGCACTGATTCCATCACGGAGGCCCCACCCTCCTGGGGTCACCTCCTAAGCCTAGTGACCTCCCCGAGGCTCCCCTCCCAGCACCAGCACTTCCGGAGATGAGCTTTGGGGGGGGACACAGGCCCTAGCATCTCCCCTCTGTCTGGTTTGGATGGCTCTCTAACACAGTGGTTCTCAACCAGTGGGCCGCGACCCCTTTGGGGGTCGAAGGACACTTTTACAGGGGATCGCCTAAGACCATTGGAAAACACAGGTATTTACATTATCATTCATAACAATAGCAGAATGACAGTGATGAAGTATGGTTGGGGGTCACCACCACATGAGGAACTGTATTAAAGGGTCGTGGCCTTAGAAAGATTGAGAAGCACTGCTCTAACAAACGAGCGTGATGTCTCCTCGCTTCAGTACCAACGCCACATGGAGACATTCCTGGACGCATGTTAATCTGCTTTCCAAATGGGTAGCAATCGGTCGGACCTTTTTACCCCGAAAGGTATTAACCATCGGCGGCATCTGCGGCCGGTATCTCACCGTCTCTGTTTCCCGCATGTATCTGTTTAGCCTGTGAAGGTTTTGAATTATCGGTAGAAACGTCTTTTGTCTCTTTGCCTCCAGCTTTATCTTCTCTGGGCCATGCCTCTGTCGGCCGCGCGATGAATATTCTAACAGACTAATTAAATCATATCTCCCATCGACCTAAAGCCCATAAATTATTTCCCGCGGACGCTCTGCCCACAGACATGCGCCAGCTGACTGAGATCTCTGCGGTCACTCCGCTGCAGGCACCCCGAGCATCACTCAGACCCCAGCCCCGGCTGTCTCGGCCCTGCCCTGCTCTCCGGTGGCCAGGATGTGGCTGTCCCACCAACTCGGCCCTCCCCCTCGCCCCTCGCTGCTTTCTCCCAAAGAGCTCACCACCCTCAAGACTCAGCACCAACCTCATCTCTTCTAAGAAGCTTTTCCTCACAACCTTCACCCCACCCTGCTTCCCAGTAACTGGAAACGCCTGCAGGACAATTGGCAGACTGGGCCATTCAATCGCAATCCGTATGGAGATTATTGGGGGTCAGAGGAGGAGTCCTAGGCCAGTGGTCGGCAAACTCATGAGCCCACAGAGCCAAATACCAACAGCACAATGATTGGCATTTCTTTGGAGAGCCACATTTTTTTAAACTTAAACTTCTTCTAACGCCACTTCAACATAGACTCGCCCAGGCCGTGGTATTTGTGGAAGAGCCACACTCAAGGGCCCAAAGAGCCGCCTGTGGCTGGAGAGCCGCAGTTTGCCGACCACGGTCCTAGGCTCTTGGTGAAGCTTCTCTGTAACTGAAATAGAGGGCAAAATCTATGGGAATTGGGCCCTGCAGCCTGGCTCAGTGGTTGAGTGCCAGCCTATGAACCAGGAGGTCACGGTTCAACTCCCAGTGAGGGCACAGGCCCAGGCTGTGGACTCCGTCCCCAATGTGGGGCCTGCAGGAGGCAGCCGATCCATGATTCTCTCTCATCCTTGATGTTTCTATCTCTCTCTCTCTCTCTCTTCCTCTCTAAAATCCATTAAAAAAATATTTTTAAAAAATCTATGGAAATTGGAAAACTTTTCCAAAGAGAGAGTATAGGGTGAAAAAAAAGTCTGAGAGCCCGGGCCGTTACCTGGAGATTGAGTAGCAAGTGGGTTCTACGGGGGACTAGGATTGATGGCAGGAGAACGGGGAAAGGACGGTGTCAGAGAAATCAGCGAGTGACAGGGACACTTTTTAAAGCAACATACACAGAGGTCGATGACGAAGAGGACCGGGAGGCCTCTGAAAATGCAAAGAGCTGGAGAGGCACGCTCTTCTGTGCCCTGAGGAGTGAGTGGGAGAGGGGACACTGACCGCTACAGCGCAGCGCCCCCGGGTCTGCAGTGCCATTGCAGACCAGACCGCTGCCCGCAGTGCAGGGCGGCCCGCAAGCCGCGGTCCTGTAGGCAGCATCGCCCCAGGGTTCCGCGGCAGGTTGGCCAGGCTGGAGGCGCCTTTAAATTCTCAGCTGCAGGAGAAGAGGGAAGATGGACGGTCTTCTCTTCCCGCACAAACCGGATGCGACAATCAAACGCTACAGAGGAGAGCGGGGTGCTGCGGAGGGCACCCCTCACCCTGCTCCCTCCCCGCAGTGGGCAGAGGACAGCCGCGTGGAGTGCCCACGGTGATGCCCGCTGGTACCCACGAGTCACCCAGAGCCATTGAGACCGCGCTGTTAGCCTCTGTTTTTTTTTTTAATATTTTATTGATTCTTTACAGAGAGGGATAGAGAGTTAGAAACATCGATGAGAGAGAGACATCGATCAGCCGCCTCCTGCACGCCCCCCACTGGGGATGTGCCCGCAACCAGGACACATGCCCTTGACCAGAATCGAACCCGGGACCTTTCAGTCCGCTGGCCGACGCTCTATCCACTGAGCCACACCGGTTTGGGCTGTTCGCCTCTGTTTTGTGAGAGCTGACAAGACGCCCGAGCAAGGGGCCAGCTGGGGGGGGGCTACGCACGGTCACCCTCCCGGGAGGCCCGGGGAGCGAGCCAGGTGGGAGAGGGGCGAGTCGGGGGCGAGTGTGGCTGGGGTGCGGGCCCCTCACACGCCCAGCGTTGGGAGCACGGCAGACCCTTTGTACCCGAACACGTCCCTCCTCTGTCTCGGGGCCAAGTGACTTCTGGCTGGATGATGCGAGCGAAAATGTTATTTTTGTCTGTGGGAAGGGACTATTACCCTCCGCGTTTTACATATCATGAATATTTTAATAGGAATTTTTAAAATCCTGGTGTCTAATGACGCAAACTGATGTTCTGCGGCGGGGCGCTCGCAGTTTAATGGAAAACAGTGTTTGGAACTGTCTCCAATAAAAGATATTTATACTGGTAAAAAAAAAAAAAAAGACTTCTGCGTCTGAGGTCTACTGGCTCCCTCTCAATTACTCCGAGAGTTCACCCAGTTCACCGAGATATTCAATCCGCCGTTTATGCCGTTTAGAGTCGGGTAGGCACGTAAAGGAATTAATGTGCTGAGACGTAGAGGTGATCATCCGTACAAAGCCCACGTCTGACAGCCTCACTGGAAGATAACATCATAGGAAATGCCAGATTACTGTGCTACCAGGCTGGGTGTTTCTCCCCCACAGCTCATTCAACCTTAAAGGGAAAGTTAAGGATGTACTAAACAGTGTGTTGTCTGTCCTTCGTCAAGATATGGAGGCATCATACACGACGCAGGTGGAATATGTTAATATGTTTCTATTTACTACACACACACACACACACACACACACATATATGCATATAAACACATATTCCTTGGTATCTAACAAGGGCTCAATCTCAAAAGCTCCAAGGAGTTCCCGTGCGAATCCCTCTCTCTCCTTTGTATTCTAAAATCATGCGCATTCAATAAGGTTAATAAAGAAAATCATGAGCTTCGTTTGCTGTAATGTCAGGAGAAAAATTAGCCGCCGAAAGCGAGCTGTCGTGTGGGCAGACGGAGGAGATATAATGGCGGTGAGTGCTGAGAGAGAGCATTGAGGGACTCAAAAACACGGGAAGCAAAGATTAGCTCTGGCGAGGCAGGGCCCATGGGGGCCGACTCTGGTCCTTATTTGCCAAAAATGGGTATAAACGAGGCTTACCTACAGCAACAGGCCGTTCAGAGCCGTTTGGCAACAGGGAAGCGGGAGAGAAAGACCACCACAGTAAGTGCCCGATGAACAAACGGTATTTGCCACCTCCTCTCTCTGAAAGCAGAGCGAGTTTCAGACCAGGGGCCCCAGAATGCCACCCTCTGCCAAGGCCCAGGAGCCGCTCCACCTGCCAGTCCTGCTGAGGACGACAGCGGGACCCGGCACGGCATCGGGACAAAGACGCCAGAGACCACCGTCGCCGGGGGGCCTGCAGAGGTGGACGCGGTGACAGGTACTTTGCCAACAAGTTTAAGAACCTGAAGCCACCACTTCTTTTAAAGAAAAAAAACGTAGAAACGGAAGACGGTGACAGAGAAGGGACGATGTGAGAGGAAGCCGAGGTGACTGAACTTCGAGAACAAGTAGAATGAAAACTTTCAGATGATGAGGATGAAGCGGGGAGAAGCAAAGGGAAAAAAGGACCATTTAGGAATACAAAGAGGACCCAGGTGATTGAAATGAGAAGAAGGGAGGATGTGAAGGAACAATAAAGGCCATCACAGGAGATCTCACGTACGCATAGCCGAAGCTCACAGAGGAAGTACAAAAGACTAAGAAAAACATCAAATATGGAAAATTATGCTTAAAAAAACACACACACCTTTTTTGAAGCATAAGAACTACTTAGCTGAAATAAAGATCGAACTCCGGGAAATGTTCTGAAGAAATTAACTCTCTGATCCAGAGGGATAATAAAGCCACGCCCATCCCGGAAACACATATTCGTAAGTGTGTCAGGATGAAAAAATAAAAAGGACCTTTATAAAGCTCAGAAACGAGACCGAGTCCCTGGCAAGCATCAGGCCGGCTCCATGCCCTCCCCTTCTCACAGTTTGTGGCAGGAGGCAATGCAGACCTACCTAGAGGGGCCACCAGGAAGGTAAGCCACCGCACAGACTTCCCGGGAACCGCCCTCCACATGTAAAGTCTACACAGAAGTTGTTTCTGCAGATCAAGCATTCAAAGACCGCGGTTCCTCTCAACCAGCGGCTCTCAGCCTTCCTAAGGCTGTGACCCTTTAAGACAGCTCCTCATGGGGTGGTGACCCCCAACCGTAAAATGATTTCCGTGGCTCCTTCATCACTGTCATTTTGCTACTGTGATGAACTGTAATGTAAATATCTGGTAGGCAGGACGTATTTTCATTGTTACAAATGGAACATAACTAAAGCATAGGGATTAATCACAAAAACAATATGTAATCATATACAGTGGTACCTCGAGATACGAGTTTAATTCGTTCTGTCACCTTGAGGCGTGGGAAACGATGAGACGCTCGAGTCGCAGTAAACGGGTGGGTCGTGTGCAGCCGGCTGATCCGCGCGATGACTCCTATCTCAACTGTTGCTCGTATTTCAAAGCAAAAATCGCTCGCTCGACGGCTCGTATCTCAAAAATCTCGTATGTTCGGGCATCGAATCTCGAGGTACCACTGTATTGTGAAATATTTATTTCTCATGACAAATAAATGAAATATTGTCTTGAATCGTGGTGTAGCATGGGTAACAGTCTTCATATAACAACAGTAAACTACATTGCTACACTGAGGAGCGGTGTGTTGGTTCCTAAGACCGTGGGAAATAGGTGTTTTCCAATAGTCTTAGGCGACCCCTGTGAAAGGGTCATTCGACCCCCAAAGGGATCGCGACCCACAGGTTGAGAACCGCTGCCCTAAACCCTTCATGAAGCGCTAGGACAACCTTGGTACCCTCAGTGAGGGCTTGGGCTTTAGCCGCAAGAGACACCCACAGGCAAATGACTCAGCTGACACCCCCAGGAGGGGGAAGAGGGTGGAGGTGGGGGGCAAGAAAGTTCGCCCTTTGCTGCCATCTGTTATCACTGGAGCCAACGGCGCTCATTCAGAGCGTCCAACTCTATGTAACCGGCAAACACTAAGAAGGATGGGAGTGACCAAAACCGGGCGATGCCACAGAGGGGAAAAGGGAAAACAGCCAGGATTTTCATCGTCCCTATTAGAGAAGAGCCACTACAGAAAAACTGGAGGTTGTAGACGGTGTATGAAGTCATCATGGCAAACAGGAGTGCTGAAACAGAAGAAACATGCATGCACCTCTGCACATCCCCGTGAGCAAAGGAAACAACGCATCCCGAGGCCACCGGATGACCAACAAACAGCGCCTGGCCCTGTGGGTGTCAGGGCAGAGCGGGAGGGACGGGAAGTGGCCGGCCTGCTGGTGGGGTATGAACCGAGAGCGCCTCCTTGGGGAGCTCTTGGCACGGCCCAGGGAAGGTGCGGTCCAAGCGTCGTGCTGAGGCCACCTGACCGTGGCACGATCCCGGGGGAAAGACTGCTGAGGACGAGTGTGCTCAGTTACGCTGACAAAGTTCTGCTTCCTCTTTACTGCATGCTCCTCCTCGGGAAATGTCTCCCGACAATACACAGCGGTACGAGACCGATGAATCTTGCCTTTTCAGGAGAGCTCTCTAGCCAGACGTACCCCCAAGTTTTCAGAGGCGCAGGGGGGTTGAAAGGGGGTCTTCCGGCCTCTCCCGGCTTCAGGCTGACTTTTGACACGGGCGGGAGGGATCAGCGTGGTCGGAGGGGAATGCCCTCAGGGACGTTTTCAGGAGCGGAAGGCATGGATGCCCCGAGCCTACGGAAGGCGGCAGGACGCATTCCGTGCGGGGCATCACGGGTGCGGTGCAAGGAATGCATGCGGCACCATTCTTAAAGGAAAGACAGACAATCAATGAGCCCGGAGACTGATAGATGAGGGAAGATGAAGAGCGTGAGCTGTGATGGGATGGCTAAGGAGAGGAAACGTTACAAAGGAGACAGTTACCTGACTTGTTACAAAGCCATAGAGCACTCCACGGGGGAATTCACGCTTGAACTCTAGTGGAACCTAGTGGAGCATCTGCAGAGGCTGGGAGCATGCATGTCTGTGTTGTTTAATTAGAATGAGATAAATATCTAGATAGACAGACAGATAGATAGATAGATAGATAGATAGATATACAGATATACAGATATATAGATGGACAGATATACAGATATATAGGTATATGGGTATATTTCCACCCCAGTCGCTGTGGTAACCTCATTGCTAAATCAGAAGTATTTAGGCTCATGCCAAAATGAACCAAAGGAAACAAGTATGTTTTACAATCATGTTAGATCTAAAAACAGTTAAATATCATTCAGATCAGCGGTTCTCAACCTGTGGGTCGTGACCTGTTTTCTGATGGTCTGAGGCTCTACAGCAGTCACCCACAGGTGGAGAACCGCTAGCAGGGTCGCCTAAGACCATCAGAAAACACAGACATTTACATGCCGATTCACCACAACACGAGGAACTGTATTAAATGGTCGCGGCATTAGAAAGGTTGAGAACCATTGATTTAGATGTACGTACTTCGTTACCTAAACAAATAATATAAAAGCAGAATTGCTTTACGCAGATAAGACAGAATTGCCGACTGGTCTAGATCCAGCTGATCCAGTACCAGTAATTGACATCGGGGAACAGTAGGCCACCCAGCTTCAGGCTGACTTTCTGTTCAGAGAGAAATGTGGGTTTGGAGGACATGGCTCGACTCATCCTATTATAATCCAGCTCTTTCTAAAATACTTCTGAGCGAGGTCTACGTGCCCCTGCACTCTGCCTGGCCAATCATTTTGGCACAGGTGCCTCACCCGGGTTATACAAGGCAACGTAGTTAATGCAAATTCACCGGAAATTCCGGTGGAGGAAGTCGGAGAGACTTAGGAGAACAGTTCAAATTCCTGTCCGAGGTCATATGGAAGGAGAAAGTAGTTCCTGTATATTAATGTGGGGCATTCGTCTGATTTGAAATGAACCTGCTGAATGTTCAAATAGCTGAGTAATATAAGAACCCTCATTCTATCGGGAGAGGAAAAGTGGGTTCGAGACCCGCTGTGCTAGGTTGTTCCCAGGTGTTGCGGGTTTAACTCTCAGCCCAAAGTTACTTAGATAATTGGGCCCCTTCCTCATCTCTGTTCCCCTAAATAAATATGGTCCCCATGTAAAAAGAAAACAAAAACAAACTCGTCCTATAGCCTCATCAGGAATAATTTGAGACAGAAGACGTTCCTTTTATCTCTACAAAGAAAGATACGCTCCTTCGTGCAACTGATACCCTGAAAATCAACACGATTATGGATTTTCATGGTAATCTTTGTCTTTTTTTCCCAGGGTTGTTAGTTTTCTATAAATAATAGGTACGCTCAAATATTTGATGTTCCAATACAGTCATGTATAAAAGGAAGTAGAAGGTATTTACATAGTGTGCCCTCAAAACATGTACACACACTTTAACAGCTGCTATTTTATTTTTTCATCCAGACTAAGCTTTGAACAAAGGAAATTCTTCCCAAAATGCTACCGGACGTTTGCAAACAGAGTTGCCGTAGACATGCTGCCTTTATAATGATTCAAAATGTGTATATATATTTTCGGAGTGAAGCGAACCCCAGAAATGTATACACACTTTCACAGCTGAGAACTCACTGAATGTTCACTCTTTTTTCGGTGAAATAATGGGTGATTTGAAATAACGGGTGAAGCCAGTCGAAGCTCTGAACAAAGAAAACGTCCCCATTAGACTTTTATATGAGGAGACATGAACAATAAAGTCTCCGGAACAAAGCCAGCAACAGTTGACGAACTGAGGGCTCACCAATAACCAAGAAAATGATTCTTTTTTTTTAATTTTTTTTATGACTGTATTCCATGTGGAAATGATTCTTGAGAGTTCACGTTATGAATGGTGCCTGGACCACAATAGTCCTCAGGTTAAAAACAGGCATTAACAACAAAAAATGATTCATTTCTGTTGAATTTTTTTAGAATTTTGAAAATGAACTGTATGTTCATCAACACTGACTTTATAATCATTCAAAGTATGTATATAATTTGGGGGAACACCCTATCTATTTCATCAAGACTGTTACCTACTGTGATAGGAACTACTGTTTCCCAGAAAATAAGACATCCCCCCAAAATAAGACCTCCATCCAGTTTTGCCTCTCGCTGTCATATAAGGCATCCCCCCTGAAAATAAGACCTCCCTGATCATAAGGCCTCCCCTGAACATAAGGCCTCCCCGGAATAGAAGGCCCCCGAAGCTACCTTAAGGCGTCTGACTCCCGATTTAAAGAGACCTCGCCCTGCCTGAACAGCTCTGGCTGCGCTGCGGCCCATCAGTGAGCCGGTTTGTGATGACAACGACTACCAAACCATAGACAAGTCATACATTTCCTTTTTTTTGTTGTTCAACAATAAGTGTGTACCGTGTTCTTCTTCGTGGGAAAATAAGACATCCCCTGAACATAAGACCTCGTGCGTCTTTGGGAGCAAACATTCATAGAAGACACTGTCTGATTTTCAGGGAAACGGTTAACAGTTGCTTGACAGAAATATGCTAAAAGTGATTATGGCGAAGCTCAGTCAAGGTTCGGTTATTCTGAAAATTGTTCCAAGTTTTGTTTTTTGTTTTTCTTCTAGAAGCGAACGTTTCTTTAGGAAGTCACAGGGGTAGAGGTGAGCCAGCTGGGCGGCGTGGGCTCAGGAGACAAACTACAGAGGCCCAAAGGGGGGCCTTGTTCAGAGAGAAAGCGAGGGTGGTGGTGGGAGAAGAAGAGGCGGGGACTCCGGGGCTCAGAGAAAGCTGGCCCGGAAGGAAGGGGTCAGGAAGGCGGAGGCTTGCTCCAGAGAGGGAAGGCGCTCGCTGCTCCTTGGTCCTTGGGCCTTCTAATGGTGGGGGTGTCAGGGGAGGTCCCAGGGGGCGTGTCTCTCGAACATTCCTCAGCTTCCCTGGTGTGTCCACTGATCGGTCTGCACCAGGTCATCCGTCTTCGTGGTCCTGGGGTCAGCCCTGGTGCTGTCCGCCTGGTGGGGCTGCTTCTCTGGGCCTGGAGCAGAAATGCAGCCCACATGTTCCCTCTGGTTTGACGGGTGGCCAGTACACGGAGCTTTGTTCCGAAGATGATCTGATGCTGATCAGAACCTCACTGTTCTGAGGGCTTAAGGCTTCAGGGAGTGGTCGTGCAAGGGCTTGAACGGGAGGCCTGTGGCCCTCCTCTAAGGGGGTCCACCGCAGGACTAGGACACGTTAGGGAAGACGAGGTCAGGGGAGGGTCTGAATTGCACGAGCAGCGATAGGAAAGGTCTGGGACATGCTAGGACAGGGAAGGTCACCCTGGGAACGAGGTCCCCGTCTATAAGGTCCGTTGCTAGATACCAGGGCCCTCTGAGCCGGTGACATTCCGGACCTTGCCTATTGTTCCTGCTCTGATGGCCTACGATGTGCTCCACCAAGGCCTCTGGGCTCTGAATATGGAAGGGATGGGGCAATGGTCTCTCCTACAGTTGCTTCCTGCTGAAGAGAGGCGATGCTTCGAGATTTTAAGAGTCCCTGTTACCTCCCTCTGATACAATGGTAAAAAAAAAAATGGAAAAGATACCCTCTCTGTTCTTTGAGATTCCTTACAAATAATTGACATCTTTTTTAAAATATATTTTATTGATTTTTTTTTTACAGAGAGGAAGGGAGAGAAAGTCAGAAACATCGATGAGGGAGAGACATCGATCAGCTGCCTCCTGCACGCCCCCTACGGAGTTGTGCCCGCAAGCAAGGTCCATGCCCCCGACTGGAATCGAACCTGGGACCTTTCAGTCCGCAGGCCGACGCTCTATCCACTGAGGCACACCGGTCTCAGCAATAATTGACATCATTAGCTTACAAATAAAATAAAAGGTAAAATATTTATTTCAATCAATCTTTTAAAATGACTGTCTCAAAGATTTTAAAAGCCTGGAGTACTGGTTCAATACTGACATGGAACTAGCTTCAGTAAGTTTCAAAAAAAAAAGAAATCTGTGTCTCCCGACTCCACAATATTAATGCTTTACATTTTCTTTCTAAATCATGTGTTGTTGGCTTTAAGATATATTTTACACACCTAATAACACGGACAAGAGCATGCTGATTATTTATAATCAGAGATAAATATTTAATAGCAGCTTCAGACAAAGCTTTGCCTGGGAAATGATATATCTCTCTCTCTACATATAACTATATATAGATATTAGAACTCCATCTACATGTTAGACCTCCTGGTAATTTCTGACAAGCGTTTAGAGAAATTAGAACCTTCAAAAAAAAAAAAACACCCTCAGTACATTTTCATCAATCAAACAAAGGGGATTAATCTGAGAAATTTGCTGACACACACAAAAATAAAGTGCTAGCTATCAAGGACTGCCAGGATCTTGCAGCTTCGCCACCAGGCACTAAAACGCTAAGGACAGAGCACATCAGCAGCCCTCATAAATTGGTAGGTCCTCTTGGTCTGACGGGGGAGGAAATAAAACACAGGTGAGCTACCCATAAACGGACGACCTGAAATTAATCATCCCCCCACTATCCTGCCGAGGCTAAGGGCAGATCACGTATGTTCCCCGAGGGCAAACTCCTGCTCATGACCGCAATGTCCGTGTTTCTGCTCACAGAACTGCTGCTTCGTTGTGTCCTTGGAAGCGGTGTTGGAGATGGTGACCGATGCGTAGTTCATTTGCACCGTTATTCGACGAGAGAGAACTCGGCACTGCCAGTGCCTTTGGTTTTTTTAACGAGCTCCCAGTTAAACCTGAGTGATGCGGTGCCATTGAAAAGCATGATGGCTGAAACTGGTCTAGCTCAGTGGATAGAGCATCGGCCTGCGGACTGAAAGGTCCCGGGTTCGATTCTGGTCGGGGGCATGTACCTTGGTTGCAGGCACATATCCAGTGTGAGGCGTGCAGGAGGCGGTGTTTCTCTCTCATCGATGTTTCCGACTTTCTATCGCTCTCCCTTCCTCTCTGTGAAAAATCAATAAAATATATATATATAAAAAAAATGCATGATGGACTCTCTTCAGACTGGAGTCTTGAACGGTTCACAAGGACAACCTCCAGGCATTAAAAAGTGAGACAGAGAGATGGAACAGCAAAATTAAAAATGGTATTAGCGCCGAACACACCTGCTACTGTAACGATCAAAAGCCCCGGTAAGGTTGACGGTGTGAAACCCACTAACATTTTGTTCTTCTTTTCTTTCTTTCTTTTAAATATATTTTATTGATTTTTCACAGAGAGGAAGGGAGAGGGATAGAGAGTTAGAAACATCGATGAGAGAGAGAGACATCGATCAGCTGCCTCCTGCACGCCCCCCACTGGAGATGTGCCCGCAAGCAAGGTACATGCCCCCGACCGGAATCGAACCCAGGACCTTTCAGTCCGCAGCCTGACGCTCTATCCATGAGCCACACCGGCCTCGGCTATTCTTCTTTTCTGATCAAAATCCGACGCAGAGCTGGGCACCGGCCCCTCCACACCACAGCCCCGTCCTCCTCCGGGGGAAGGAGACCCCTCCTTCGAGGCAGCGGGCGGGAATGAGAGGGCGATGCCCCAGGTGAGTGCAGACGCTCTGCCAGCGAAGGGCGTACAGTACGGTCCGCGCACGTTCCCCCGGCTGACAGCCGGTAAAGAGCCGCCTCTGACTGCAAGGCTCGGGGGACCCTGGGGCCCAGCTGTGAGCCAGGAACCAGGAAAAGAGCTTCCGGAGGGACTCGCCTTGCCTGACGTCCTCCCACATCTCCGCTGTGCTTTTCCTTTTACCACCGATGGCAGTGTCCACAGACAGCGCCTTCCCCCATTCCCCCCACCTGCCCCAGGCAGCGCAGAAAGTCACAGCCCAGGGCCTCTGGGCCGCGGGCCGTACATGAGCACACATGACGCGCCCCTCTGTTAACCCAACAGACCCTGGGGGAGCAGGGTGAGGCGACCACGTGAACACATCCGTCTAGGAAGGCATCATCGGGAGCCCCTGGGTCCTGACGGGGGGGCGAACAGGCCGGTGGCTGAGACTTCACCCTGCTCTCTGGATGGAACGCTCCCTCCCTGCACTGCCTCCGGGGCTGGCGGCTGCCGGGGGCTTCCTCTGTGTGCCCCACAGGAGAGGACGGTGTAAACCCCCAGCTTTCCTCGTTGGCTTTCTGCTTCGCAAGTTTGAAGATCCAGAGCAGCGGTTCTCCACCTTCCCAAGGCCGCGGCCCTTACCTACAGTTCCTCATGGGGTGGTGACCCCCAAACATGAAATGTTGCTACTGGTATGCATTGTGATGTAAATACAGTGGTACCTCGAGATACGAGTGCCCTAACCTACGAGATCTTTGAGATATGAGCCGTCGAGCGAGCGATTTTTGCTTTGAAATACGAGCAACGTTTGAAATAGGAGTCATCGCGCGGATCGGCCGGCTGCACACGACCCACCAGTTGACGGCGACTCGAGCGTCTCATCGTTTCCCACGCCTCAAGGTTACGGAACGAATTAAACTCATCTCTCGAGGTACCACTGTATCTGCATTTTCCGATGGTCTTAGGCGACCCCTGTGAAAGGGTCGTTCGACCCCCAAAGGGGTCGCAACCCCCAGGTTGAGAACCGTTGATCCAGAGCATGAAGGCTTGGGCTTAGCGCCCGTCCTCTTTGGCCCCCTCATGACCCCCAATGCCATGGGCTTCCGTGTGTCTTCCCAGGTGGCCCTGTGTGCCCACAACCACAGCCAAAGGTCTGTCCTAGGGCCCCTTCTCATTCCGGTCCTCGCTGCCTCGCCCTCACGGACACACGCGCTCTCTGCGTGCACGTGCACACGTGCGTGAACATCCGCGTGGCTACCCTGAGCTATCAGACCAGCCAGGTGGGAAAGCCGTCGCTGTGGTCATTTGGTCCAGGCCGCATCGGTTTGCTCAATCCTTTGGTTCAACAGGGTGTTGAGCGGGGCTTTTGCAGCGAAGAACCTTCTGGGACACGGTTATTGCGATTTCCAAACCTGGAAGGGTTTCATCGCTGAGACGTGTCGGTTCCCGTTTTCCTCCGCAGAGAAAGGCTCTCGCCTCTCGGCTGTCACACCTTGCTTGAGGCGCCGAGAGGAGCCGACAGGCACTCTTACTCCGAGCCTTTTCCAAGCATCTCCCCGGAGCTACCGTCCCAGCAAGCACCGAGCCTGCCTTCCAAACTATCAGAGCCGATATTAAAAAATATTTGTCAGAGAGTCACAACATTGATCCATCGCTGCTCCGTCTTTTTCTCGCAGCCCTGTTGCCCAGCTGCTGAGCCAGGAACACACATGGGCTTTTAGCTTTTGGTTACAGCATCGCCCCAATGGAGAACCAATGTCTGTTTTAGGAAAACACTAATCGGCTAACACACACACACACACACACACACACACACACACACACACACTCTCTCTCTCTCTCTCTCTCTCTCTCTCAGTGGCCAAAAACTAAAATTACGCAGAGCCCAATGCAGATGTCCCACTTGGTGGAGCTTCTAATGCGGGCCTCCCACCTTGTGGGTCTACGTTCCCCAGATCGCCCCCAGTCCTTTCCATCTGGACAGGATGTGGGGGAGCAGAGATAAGATGACGTGGTGGCTCTTAGAACAAAGGCTGGAAGTGGTGTCCATTAGCTAAGACTCAGCTAGATGGTCTTCATTGCAGGGGGAGACCAACTAGCGGGAAGGAAACAGGGTTGGTGAGCTCTCAACATGTGGTTGAGCGAAAACATAACAAAGCTCAACCGAGGGACATAAAGGAAGAGCTGCAGAAATGCAGGCTCAAATCCTGTTCTTCTGTGGGAAGACAATACCCTAAATGTACTATTTCTGCCTAAGCTATGCAGTCGATTGAATTATAATTCAACTCACGAAATGGTTCAGGAACTTGGCCAAATGCCTGCAAATCTCTCTATATAAAAGCCTAAGTGACCATCCAACCAGCTGACCGGCCAGTAGCTATGACGTGCAGACCATCAAGGGGCAGATGCTCCAACTGGTAGCTATGACTCACACTGGCCACCAGAGGTCATGCTCAATAAGAGCTGCCGAGCTGCGGTGACTTGGCAGTGGTGGTTCTTGGGTGACACACGCCAAACCAGAAAGTAGGGAGCCTGATTCTGAGATGTGTCACCAGAGACCGCCCTCTCCATATCCGGGACCCCTTGGGGGATGTCAGAGAGTGGGTTTCAGCCCAATCCCTGCAGGCCAGGCCCAGGGACCCCACCGGTGCACGAATCCACGCACTGGGCCTCTGTTTTATAATAAAGAGTAAAATCTATTAAAAATGGCAGCGAGGCATGGGGGAAGATAGCACTTTTAGATTCACCTAATCTAGAAACAAGGAGATGCCATGCTCTCTTAAACAGTTCCAAAGATGCGTGGGTAATATCAATGGGTGACAAGTGCATAAGGGAAAGACACACACAGTCATATTCTGTTAAAGGGACTCCCCACCAAACACCTTTAGAGGGAAATTAGATAATAGGTCTCAAACCTTATGCCACTGGTTCTTTGATCCAGTAATTACACTCCTAGAAATTTAAATTAACGAGATAATTAGAAAGTTCACGGACTGACTCTTCTAAGTACAAGAATAATCATTATATTACCTTGTAAAATAGAGAAAAACTATTAAGTGCATCTAAATGAGACGCTAGTGAAATAAAGGAAACTCGAAACTACCGCCCAAAATTACAGCGTAACCTAATTGCTCACACAGACTAACATGGCAAGACACAGTGAAGAATGGAGCCCAGCAGAGAGGACGTGATTTCATTTTGCTGGGAGCAGGTAAGTGTGTGTGTGTGTGCGGGGCAGGGGGTGAGGGTGGTGGTGGGTGGCAGGGGTGGAGCGGAGAGAGAAAGAGAATGGAGAATTGTGGGAAAATGTTTCCAAAACACTAAGAGTGGGTTTTCATGTGCGTCTGAAAAAGAATCCGTTTTCCCAAGTCAACGCTTGGATAGAGCACGGGTGGATTTTATTGGGTGGGTCGGTCCTGCTTTGAAACTGTATATTAGACTCCAGTACCTTCCCTTTTATTTTCAGCAGATATATGTTTTGGGGAAAAAAAGTGTGTCCCTTCTTTTTGCTGCTTTTACACGCTCAGTCGCTCACTCCAGGTCATCAGACCCCGGCCGTTCCCCAGGTGAGGGGCTGTGTCGTCCATCCCCAGAGAGGACGGCAGAGCGGGTGTTTCTGGGTGAGCCGGGGGTTTGGGTCTTGCGGGAGCTTAGGATGGCGTTAGTGGGCACATGCTTGGCCACAGAGTCAGACACTCCCTTCCGGCTGCCAGGCAGAGTGTCCTGCCTGCCACCTGAGCTGGAGTCTGCCCAGCTGTAACCCTGAGGCGACAACGCCCACCTCGCAACCTTGGAGGAGTTAAATTAGGTGACATGTTTGAAAGCTCTCAGCATTCCCATTAACACTAGTTTTCAAAATACTTTCTTTCCTAAAAGTTTGCTTCCATTAAAGCATTGGACAAAAATTCTTTCTTTTTTTTTTTTTTTTAGTTTTTGTTTTTTTTTAATAGGTTTTGTTGATATTTTACAGAGAGGAAGGGAGAGGGATAGAGAGCTAGAAACATTGATGAGAGAGAGACATCCATCAGCTGCCCCCTGCACACTCCCCACTAGGGATGTGCCCGCCACCAAGGTACATGCCCTTGACCGGAATGGAATCTGGGACCCTTCAGTCCCAGTCCGCAGGCCGACGGCTCTATCCACTGAGCCAAACCGGTCTCGGCTAAAACTAGTTTTTAAAATACTTTCTTTCCTAAAACTTTGCTTCCATTAAAGCATTGGACAAAAATTATTTCTTTTTCTTAAGTTTTTTTCTTTTAATATGTTTTATTGATATTTTACAGAGAGGAAGGGAGAGGGATAGAGAGCTAGAAACATCGGTGAGAGAGAAACATCCATCAGCTGCCCCCTGCACGCCCCCCCCCCAATGGGGATGTGCCTGCCACCAAGGTACATCATGCCCTTGTTCGGAATGGAACCTGGGACCCTTCAGTCCGCAGGCCGACGCTCTATCCACTGAGCCACACCGGTTTGGGCCAAAAAATTATTTGTTGAATGTACATGAACTTGGGGATAGAAACCTCTGAATTAAGTGAATAGAGTTCATTCACCTTCCCCGTCCTGGAATTTCTCTGAACGAGATAACTCAGCAAAGTAGCCCGACCAATGATATACCACACTACACCACAGATGCACTCACAGTGCCAATTCAATTAAGTGCCATTATCATTACTCTAACTTTGCAAAGCATCTGGCATGGGAAAATTGACTTTTAGAGACGTTGCTAGGTTGTACAAAGACAAAAAAAAAATCACCAGAAATGGGAATTGCCTTCGAGTAAGAGCTGACTGGCTTATGCTAGTTTTACTGGTAAATTCCGCTGAGATACGGCATTACTTGTACCCCCCCCTTCTTTTAGTGGCTGCTTTAGGGTTTCAACATTATTAATACATCCCTGCTTGTTCTCACGTGATAAAACGCAGAGGATATAAAAACCTACTCGCACCTCCTTCTCCCTTCCCCCCATGTGCCTTCTTGGCCCTGCAGTCATCTCTGCGTCTCTTACAAACCCTCCGCTGTCTGCTAATTTGAGGTGAAACAGTAGGTCCATTGAAAAGATGTAAATCGTCAGAAAATGTTGGGAATTGTCTGAAGAGCATAGGAAAGTAGGTATGTTCCTCTGCAGGTCCGGGGGTCCAGGCCCCGCTCCCCTCTGGCGTCCAGCTCCCGCCGCTGGAGAGCCCGCCTCTGGCCTTCCTGGCCGGTGTGTCTGCGGGGGGACATTCTCCACGGACCTGGGTCCGGAAGAGCCCGTCTCGGACAGCGTTTCTCACGGTGGACGTGGCAGCTTTCATCTCTTACAGCCGCAGGTGGACCTTTGGCTATCCTGTCTCCCCTCACTGCAGGCTGTCTCCCTCACTGCACGCTGTCTCACTCACTGCAGGCTGTCTCCCTCCCTGCACGCTGTCTCCCTCACTGCAGGCTGTCTCCCTCACTGCAGGCTGTCTCCCTCACTGCAGGCTGTCTCCCTCACTGGAGGCTGTTTCCCTCACTGCAGGCTGTGTCCCTCACTGCAGGCTGTCTCCCTCACTGCAGGCTGTCTCCCTCGCTGCAAGCTGTCTCCCTCCCTGCAGGCCGTCTCCCTCACTGCACGCTGTCTCC
>JAAGEH010001017.1:0-20270 GCA_011751065.1 Lasiurus cinereus
AGGAGGAGGAGGAGGAGGAGGAGGAGGAGGAGGAGGAGGAGGAGGAGGAGGAGGAAGAGGAGAAGGAGAAGAAAAAGAAGAAGTAGAGGAAGAAGAAAGAAGAAGAGCAATAGAAGAAAAGGGAGATTGATGTGAGAGGAAATAGAATCCGTTGCCTCCCATAAATGATCTGCCAGGAATGGAGTCCCTGACCTAGGCAAGTGCCCTCACCAAGAATTAAACCTTCACATTTATTTGAATGTGTTTATGAAATGAAGATCCAAGCAACTGAGCCACATGGCCAGGGAAGCACTGAAATTCTTAGTAATTCTGTCAAGACAATGAATAAGTATGACTCAGCATTTGGGGGAGTGTTTGTTTTGCATGTTGTGTGTTGGTTGTATGTGTGAATTTGCTTCCCCTTTGAGTGTTCCTAATTGTATCTGTGTCTGTTTGTGTCCTCTTTGTGTCTGTGTTCTGTGTTTGTATATGTCTGCTCAGGTGTGTGTATGTGTGTGTCCATTGCTTGTGAATATGCACTATGGTACATGCTGGGTGACCCTGTGTTTTCTCATCTGTGTGTTTCTGTGTGTATGTTCCCATCAAGGTGTTACTGATGTCTACAGTGTGGGTCCCTGTGATCCTGTCCATAAGCTCTGGACCTGAGTGTCCACCATAGGCTGTGACGGCTCTGTACCTGAGTGTGTCCCTGCTTCTGTTGTCTGTATGTTTTCCCGTGAGTCTGGTGGCTGTGCACCCCGGCAACTGGCAGCTGCATAGTCATTGTCCCGAGAGGTGATAGGGAGGATTGTATGTTCTTCCCTTAAGTCCAGGCTGAACCTCATCTGTTTTGCTCTTCCAAGCTCTAGTGTCTCCCTCTCAGTCTCATCTCATGTACAAGGATGGATGAAGTGAAGGGTCAGTTCATGGAATTCTAAGCTCAAGGAAGGTGGGGACTTGGGGAAGACTCAGATGTCAGAAAGGACTTATAGAGTGTGGAGGTGCTGTTTTGGGAGGACTCTAGGCCTTTGAGGACTGGAGTTATCCTGGTTTCCTGGACATTTTATAAGCGGGTGTGTTCATATGAGGGAGAGCTGAAGGGAAAATTCCTTGGGCCCTGAGTCCCCTTTATGAATGAAAAACTGGATATCCCTGGAGAGGATGGGGGGTCCTTTGGTTTCCTAATCCCTGAAAAGCAGGTCACCCCTTTTCCCATGGGAAATCTCAGTTGACATCTAATAGAGGAAGGTTTCTGGAATTCTTGGAGGAGCATCACTCCCAGACCTCTGATCTCTGGTCATCTACTGAGTGTGCATGGCCACCTGGTAACACTGGGGCCAGGAGGCAGAATAGGCTCAGTGCTTTCTGCAGTGGTGATAGGGGAAACCTTTAGGGACATCATTTAGAACTGGTTCCTGAATAGGATGTATGGAAACCACAGGATCGCCATTGATGTTAATGTCAGTGTTTTTCCAATCAGCCCACCTGATGGAGCACTCACCTGGGCAATGCAAATCACAAAGAGGCTTGGAGGCAGGGTAGTGACTGCTGTGAATATAAAAGGGCATGGACGCTGGAATGCTTATGGTCCAGTAACCTTCCCTTTCAACTCTCTTAACATGCAGTCTTCATGCACACCATAGTGGGGGAACCCATGTAGCAGGGAGTTACCCAGGGTCAGAAGTGGGATGTGAATTTTCTACAATTAAATCTGACCAAAGTCATTTCTCTGAAACTCACTCTGATGAATTTTGGGTTTTGGGAAGCTCGGGGACAAAGTCTTGATGGAAGAGGAGAAAACAAATCATCTTGACTGGCTTCAACTGTCATTTCCTACCAATCCCCACAAATCTCCTTTATCCCTGAGCAGTCCCAGATGGTGGCTGGAACAATGGGGTAGCCTTACTGGGGAGCACCAAGTACGTTAGGCTCTGCTACTGACAGCAAGATGTTGGCTGCAGCCATTGATATTCTTTGACCAATGAAATGAGGTGGGAGTCAAGCCTGTCACCTCTTACAGAAGAGTCTGGAGCCAGTGAGAAAGGCAGCCCTCTGTTTCCATCTCTGATAACACCCAACAGAAACCTACATGTTGGCTGCTCCTTTATCCTGATTCCAGGAGAACCAGGGTGTTCATGTGCTCTGAACAAGAAGAAAACTTAGTTTACTCTAAACCACTAAAGCTTTGGTGCTGCTTATAACCCACACTAACATCTAGTCTGCGCTAATGGGAATATATCCCCTATTCTACCCTCTAGGAGGCAGAAGAGCCTAACATTAGAAGCCAGAGCTCTGTTGTTAGAGACACCTGGGTTTGACTTCCGACCCTACCTTTATTAACTCTGCAATCAGTCAATTTACATTGAGTCTCTTATAAAAGAACATGGATGCTGGAATGCTTATGGTCCAGTAATGGATTTCTTCCCCATTAAATAGATGGTTAAACCACCTCGGGTTGCAAATGAAATAATAATGCAAGTAATGCATTGAATCCAGGGCCTTCTCCTGTAATAAACATTCAGTAACTGTTAGATCATTAATGTCACAATGTATACTGACCACAGACAATATAGGAACTATCAGTGTATTGGCCTGTATATATTCTTTGAAATTTTCTTCTTAAACGAATAGGATAAGGTAACGTATATTTTGTAATAGCCTGTATTTTCCCTGAACAATGTCATATTTTGATGGTAAAAATAGAAAGCCGGCTGGAGTGAGTGGGTCAGTTTGTTGAGCGTAGTCCCATATACAGAAATATTGCTGGTTCAGTAATTTGAGGACACCTGCTATGGTTATGGGCTGCATTCCATTAGGGCTCATGTAGAAGGCAGCGGTTCTCTCCTTCTTCTCTCTGTAAAAGTCAATTAAAATATCTTTACATATATTTATCCATTTATATTTGTGGTCTTCTGAATAATTGAAATATACGTTTCACCTGAGGAAGCATTCTCAGCATCACAAAATCTAAAATACAAGAGTTTAGTTTTATAGAAAACACTCCTCAGAAACCTGTGACCTGCCCCTAAAACCTAATGTTGCCAGTTCCCAGTGCTACTCAGGTGCCCCAGAACAAGATTCACAGTGGGGAGTGAGTGAGTGGGATCCTGGGGCCACATTGGAGGCTAGATTGCTACATTACTCAAAGGGCCATGGGATAAAAATGGCTGGGTTTTGTCAATGGAAGCCCAGGAGAGGCACATTATCCCTGTGTTCATTGGTTGGAGCTTGACTTCCAGGGTCTTGTGCCTGGTGGTGAGTTTGATCTTCGTAGTGTGTTCACAGAATCAGAGGATCCAGTGCTGGGTCATAAGGGGTCTGAGAAAGCATCCCTGTAGTGCAATTATGTGTCTGAGGCTGGTTGATTCCCAACAGGCAGGGACTGAGTCCTCCGTGTCTCCCTCACTACTTTCTGCTTCCAGAGTTCAATCCACCCTCACTTCATTTACCCTCCAGCTTCAGGTGTAGAAGCCTGCCCTGTCCTCCAGCCCAGGTCTCATTGTTGGAACAGTGAGTTGATTGAGGGGGCCACATGAGTGTGACTGGGTGGGAGAGGGTGACAGGGTGAAAAGCCACCTTGTATAGCTGTGGTGGTGTGACTGAGGAGGGAGGATTGGGGAAAACCTTGGCCTGTTTTATGTCTAGACTACAATGTAGATGAAGCAAAGTTTTGTGTCAGGTGTTTTACTCCATTTTCAGGAAGCTGATAACATCAATGGCTGTTAACCAAAGCAGGACAAAGTATGAGTTAGGGTTCTAAACTTTTCTCAAAACTTCTCAGACAAAGAACATACTAGAAGAGAGAGGATAGCAGTGAGGGACAGGAAGAAGTCCTGTGAAAGCCCCAAATTCATGCAGGCATCACCGAGCCAAGCCCTGGGGCTGGGCCAGAGTCCTGAGCAGCCTGAGCCCTGGGTCCTGGTTGTGGGTGCCAGGCCCTCAACAGACCTTTAGTTCTACAGGTTCCAACAGATGCAGAGCCGCTTAGGGGGTTGGATTGTACAGCTTATTTCAAGGCCTCACACTCTTGTGGCCTCTGAGAGAGTGGTTACCCGGAACTGTCTAGACTCTCTTCCTGGCCTGGGACCTGGGGACCTTGATGAAACACCAAGTCCAGAATTCTGAGTCCAGGCCAAGTGTCATGTGAATGGCTACTGTTTTGGGCAACCAGTGGTATGCTAAGTGAGAGATTGTTCCAGGCACAGGGACCTATATATGTAAAGACTTTGACTGAAGACTGAGCTCATTTAGGAACCAGGAAGAGTCTTTTTATGTTAGTTAACAACTCGTAACAATGGGATAGGAATCAGGTCTAGAGGAGCTTTGTGACATCTTGGAAGGGTGTTCTGTGGCTGATGGGAGCAATGGGAGATTTGGTGCAGTAGGGGAAAGTCATGTGATCCAGGTCTCATGGGACTCCCCATGGCTGCAGCATGATGAACAATATAGATGGGATGGAGGCAGAAAAGGCTAGAATGGAATTTTCTGTGATAGTCTCAGTGAGTGTGGTGGTAAATGGCCCATGATGGTGGCAGTGGTGGTTATATAAGGTTTGGATTCTGGATTGGTGTTTTAGGTGTTTTCACCTGGATTTCTAATTTGGAGGTTGAGAGAGAGGTAAGAGTCAGGGATCATATGAAGGTTTGCCCTTGGCAGCTGGAGGTATGGAAGGACCATCAGCTGAGATGCATATATTGATGTTAGGAAGTGTAATGTTATTTGATGAAACTAGTATTTCCTTATTTAACCTGTTAGGATTTTTGATATTTCAGGGAGCAGTGCATGAGGGTCTGGAATGCTGAAGAGCAGTTCAGAATAAAAGCTTCTCTAAAATGTAGTTGGGAATGTAGGGACCAGGATGTGGTTAGGGATCATTTTCTCTCTTTTTATTTGGGGAACCAAAGAGTGAGTCAAACAGGATGAAACTGCAGCTGTTGCATATTTACTTGTTAAATGGATATTTACTTGATTCTGATTGAGTCTTAGTCTGAGGTGTTGTCATCAGTCTGGTTGATTTGCTGAGTGCCATGAGTGGGCATCTGTGAGACTCACTGGGCATGTGTAGAGGGCCTTAGGTGTTGAGCCTTGAGGGCTGAAGGCTATGACTGTTAAAGGCATGTCAGTTGTAGTACCAGTGGAGGTGGCATCTGGATATCTGAGATCTGATGGGGTTCTCACTTATTGAGGTTGAAGGAAAACATAATCAGGGAGGGAGGCAGGCCTCCATAGCAGAACTCAAGGTTGTTTCAATTAGTGGGGACTCTCAGAGTTGGTATAGATCAAAAACCTGTTTGAGTGTGCCTAGCAGTCACTACACCACATATGCTGAATTATGAGTGGGAAGTCAAGGAGATCATCCTGGGAGCTATGGGTTTGGGAGTGCAGGTATGAGATGGGTGTTGGAGAAAGAGTGATGTACCCTTGGAGTTGTCTTTTGCCTTCATGTTTAAAGGGCCCTGGCATTGACATAAGAGGAAATGGAGTTTGATTCCATTTCTGGAGATGTCTGGAAATATGATATGGTGAATGTCTGATAAATTCTTTAAAACAGGGCATGTTGTGGTGGTACATTTGTGGTCCAGAACTTCAGTGAAATTTATGTGCACACCTGCCTTTTGTTTTTGAGGGCTGTTACAGTGATCAATAGGAATGAGATTGCATACATCACCTGGGCTTGAAAATCTCCATTGGCGAGGTGAAGGGAAAAGGATAAGAGAGAAATACATTACAGAGGTGGTGTACTTGAATTTTGGAAAAGCAGATGATTAGGAAATAAACTGTGCTCATTATGGCATATACGTGTTACCTTTGATGTTGTCTCTCTGAGAATGCAGCTATGTGAGAAGTGTAGTTCAGAGAATTATGTGCAGCAGTTAGTACAAAGTGATGGCTTCAGCACTGTGGGATTAGTTTCAACAGGTTGAAAATGACACCATAACCTTGGGATACCCTGAATGGGAGGACAATAAAGTGATTTCTGGGAGAGATTAGTGTCAAATCATTCACAGTCTCCTTATGGACAGTACTGTCCGTACACTATGTTCATGACACCCACTGTATTGAAAAGTGGATTGGTCTACATTGAGTTTCACAGCAGAAGTATCATCTACAAGATTATTTGCCCTTATTTTGGGGGGAATACACAACATCAACTGGAAGAGAAAGAGAAAATGACTTTGATCAGACCAAGTACTGGTATCTTTTTTTTGTGTGTGCATATTCTATAGAATTGTTTAATACATAACAGTAAGGACAAATCAGTTGACCAGGCTGAAATCCAAAGAGAATACAAATTATAAGGGCAGCTGTGGCTTCCCAAAGACTTGAGCAAAACTATTAACAGTACTTCCCCTAGGAGTAATTCCCCTTCCCAGCAGGAAACTCATTGGAACACCCCTGAGTCACTTGGAAATTGTTATGTGATATCAACTCACTTCCATCATAAGCAATTTCAATATAAACATTTAAAGCCACATATGATGGTTTCATAGGCCTGAATGTTCTCTTGATAGCTAAAGATGACAGATTCCAAAGGAGATTTAGCCAAGTGACAGTAGATGCCTGCTAGGAGACTGACCACCACAACATATTAACTTACAGGTTTACATGTTCGTTTCTCCAGCACCCATCAGTATAATGTTCAAGTGTTGTAACACATCAAACATTACAATACAATAGACTGCCAAAAACTTACATAAACAACAAAGCCACACTCTCCTTGTTGAATGATTCAGATAATTACAATGAAAATATCAACAAGGATCATAAACTGTATCTTTTAAGATGTGATAAGTCGAGGGAGCAGATGTTAAGTGTGTGCTGGGCATTATTATGAACATAAAATCATAGGAGAGAAACTCATCATGGACTAAATTGTGCCCATTGCTACAGAATATGGACTTTGACGATGTGGCCATCTCCTTCTCTGAGGAGGAGTGGGGGCTCCTTGATTAGACCCAGAGACTTCTGAACTGCAAGATGATGGTAGTAGTGTTTGCACTGGTCTCATCTGTAGGTAAGTCTTTCTAATCTCTCCTAGTGTCCTGAGATGATGTTTTCCCTTCCTTTCTTCTCCAGTTGTGGTTCTCACAGCCAGACCAGGGTCTGTAATTGTTTTCCCCATTATCCTGTCTAATGTGCTATAGCTGAGAGTGCTGAGTAATTTGGAGGGATCTGAGCTAAGGACTCCATGAATATCCCTCACATCCATAGCCTCAAATGGTTAAGGAGGTGTCTCGGGCTAAGGATTGTTACAAACAAATTAATATGCCCAGCTTGCACTTTCTCGATCTGAGATGATGACTATGCCCACATCCATGGTTTCCACTTCTGCACCATTCCTTCAGCTAAATGCTCTTTGTGACAGACTGTGCCAGGTTATAGTCACTATGTGCATGAAGCATGGTCAGCTCTTGAAAGATCTCCTTCCATTGTTTGCCATGTTCTTTTGCCTGAACATGACTGCATTCTATCTTGCTCTTGGTCAGTACTGCCTACTCTCCTATGTTGTCTTTCAGTATATCTCTTAATATTGGTGTTCTATGTTCTTGTACAGTAGGAGACACAACAATAACACTGTGTTTTTTTTTACAGGATGAACATGCAGGATGATCTAAAGTTTTGCTTGACCCTCATGAGTTGCAACATGGGGGAGGTATGACATAAGGATGATGTTTAAATCATACCAGAATGTGCTAATGTCCAAGAAGTTTTGATTCAGGTACCACTGGCACCAGTTCAATTCTGCCTTTTCATTCCCATTCTTGATACTTCCCTGACTTATCTTTTAATCTGTGGCTTCCTGGTTTCTTTCTTTCTTTCTTTCTTTCTTTCTTTCTTTCTTTCTTTCTTTTTTTTTGAAAGCTGCCAAATTATGACCTAACTTTTAATGAGAATATGCAGAATTTCATATGGGCCTTCTGTTTTTGCCCACAAGATTAATTTGAGTCAAGATACCACTATGTTCCTATTTATATGGTCAAGATACAAACAATCTGAATGGGAGGACAGTTTTTGAAGGGAAAAAGTGACAAAACAACTCTATCAGGTTAGGAACCAACGGTTCAGAAAAAAAAAATTGTCACTTGGTTGACTGATACCTCCTAGATTTATTTAGAACCAAGTTTATTCCTGAGTCTATAAAAGTCATAGTTTTGTAATCCATTTAGCACTTGTTTGAGTATAAGATTTCATACTGGTTTTCCAGATTTATGCTAAAAATAAGAAAGGAAACAGTCCCTGAGAACACAACCAGACTCTCCCCCTCAACCCCCACCCCCACCCCATTTAAAACGACAGTGAAATGTGGAATTAGGAAACACCTGGACCAGTTCCAAGCCCACACAGAAGTGAACCTCAGGCCTGAATCATGGCTTGGTTCTGCATGAGATGATGCCAGAAGTTTGCACACGCTCAAACTAAGAAAGAAAGCAGACGGGGGACTTCCCTCTTGCCTCTTTTTGGAGGAAGTTGAATTATTCTTCTGTAACACAGATGAATATCATATGAAGAAAAATAAGCTATTTCTTTTAGAGACCAAAATTCAGTTTTCAGACAGGGGCCCTTGAGGGTAGCCATCTGGAGAGTCTATGCGATTGCAGAAGTACTTCAGTACAAGAAAAAATTAGAGGAAATTTCTGGTGAGCAGAGTAAAGCAAGAAAAAAATGGGGATAACACTCAGGTCAAACACTGTGTGCTGCTTCCTCACCCTTGACCATTGTGAGCAATAATGCCTGCTGCTGGCATGCAAATTTAAATTTAACTGAAATTCCTGTCGTTTGCACTTCTCTTTTTTCCCCATTCTTTTTTAATTAAATCTTTATTATTCAGATTATTACATTTGTTTCTCTTTTTTCCCCTCCATAGCTCTCCTCCACCCAACTCCCAGCCTTTCCTCTGCTCTTACCTCTCTCCCGTTGACCTCATCCATAGGTGTATGATTTTTGTCCAGTCTCTCCCTGTACACCCCTCACCCCTTTAACACTGAGAATTATCAGTCCACTCCCTTTCTGTGCTCCTGATTCTATTATATTCACCAGTTTATTCTATTGATCAAATTTTTAATTCACTTAATTTTTAGATTCACTTGTTGATAGATATGTATTTGTTGTTCATAATTTTTTGTCTTTTACCTTTTTCTTCTCCCTCTTCTAAAAGACTACCTTTCAGCATTTCATATAATACTGGTTTGGAGTTGATGAACTCCTTTAGCTTTTTCTTATCTGTGAAGCTCTTTATCTGCCCTTCAATTCTGAACGTTGGCTTTGCTGGATAGAGTATTCTTGGTTGTAGGTTCTTGTTATTCATCATGTTGAATATTTCTTGCCACTGCCGTCTGGCCTGCATCGTTTCTGTTGAGAAATCAACTGACAGTTGTATGGGTGCTCCCTTGTAGAACTGTTTTTCTCTTGCTGTTTTCAATATTCTCTCTTTGTCTTTTGCTCTTGATATTTTAATTATGATGTGTCTTTGTGTAGTCCTCTTTGGATTTCTTTTTCATCTCCTCTTAGGTCTTGCTAAATTTATCCATCTTTTCTAGTATATTCTTGAAAAACCTTATTAGCGAGGTTTTGAACTCTATATCCAGTTGTTTTTTTTCCCCTCTATTTCTTTTGTTTGTGATCCCTTCCTTTGTCTCTGCATTTTCATTATGCCTGGAGAATTTCTGTGTTGGATTTAGCCTTATGATACCAGATTTGCAACTCTGCAAGAACCTCTCTTTTGAGCTTGGGATGGGTGGAGTCTCAGTGCTTAAGGGACCGCCTTGCCTTGCAGTCAGCACCGCCCTCCATGGCCCCCGAGTCTCATGTGACTGGGTAATCCCTGGAGCAGTCCTTGTGCACAAGCCCTTGCATGCCTGCAGTGCCTCTAGACTGCTGCCTTTCCAGCTCTCCTGTGCTCAGGGACCACGAGAGTCTGGGTCCCCAGGGTTGCACCCAAAACTGGGGCTTAGTGGAGTCACAAGTGGCGCAGTTGGGAGGGTCTGTCTCCCGCCCACTCGGGAAAACCAGAGGCACAATCAGCAGTCTGTCCTCTGCGCACAGTGCTGTGCGCAACAACAGATCTCTGATCTTTTTTGACTCCCCTAAATTTTCGTGAACCTCTCCCTTTTCACAGTCCAAACTCCCACCATATGAGTTTCGACTGGATCTGGGGTTTAGGGTCGTAGGATAAGGGGTTCAATGCCTTTGAGAGTCTCCGTTTCTCTCCTGCCAGAGAAAGCCAGCCAGGTACCCCTGCACCCATTCTCTCCACGAGCACATCTCCATACCTCAGCTCTTTGCAGTTCCTCTGGGTCTCTGTGAGCTCCTCTCTTTCCTTCTAGTTGTAGAACTTCCACTCAGCCAGCTCTCCTGTGGTTCTGGATGATGTCCACTCTGTCTTTTAGTTGTAGTTTTGAAATTGTTGTTTGAGGCAGCAGTGTAGGTGTTTACTTATGCCACCATCTTGGATTCTCTCCTGTCCTAGTTTCTGATTACCTTCACCTTCTTGCCCTTTTCCATTATATGTTCCTCTGAATTATTCTATCTGCAGTATTTTCTTTTTAAAAAAAAATATTTTATTGAATTTCTAACAGAGAGAAAGTGAGAGGGATGGAAAAATTAGAAACAACAATCAGCTGCCAACTATATACTTGCAACTGGGGATGTGCCCACAGTACATACCTTTGACCAGAATCAAACCTGGAGCCCTCTAGTCCATAGGCCAATGCTGTATACACTGAGCTACACTGATTAGGGCTACACTATTTTCTAATATTGACCAGCATTTGTGTTTTGATGTTCAAAGAAATACTTCTCTAAACCCTGATACAAGCTTCTCATTTCTGAAATTTTATGTGGAATAAAATGTTGCCAACCTTCTGGACAGCTGATCATGTCACCAGGGGAGAAGTCTTGTTGAACACTGTTAGCAGATGCAGGAACAGATGATCCAACTTCTGTTCCATGTGATGCTTGCCAAGTTTGTTTCATATTTTGTTTGAAGTCTTCTCTGTATAATGATCTTCAGAGTCCCAGATCTTCACAGCAGCATTTTATCAATATTTTCTTCAGATATGTTACTGTCAGACAATTGCATGGAACTAACATTTTATGTATAACACACTTTTGTAATGAGACTTTTTCCTGACACCACAGTCAACATTCATTTCATCACCATTTTTCTGTTTTCAGGTTGTTGGCATAAAATGGATGTTGTGGAGACCTGTTCTGAGCAGAGTTTATCTGCAGGAAGAGAGTCAGAGGCTAGTGCTTCTAAGACAACACCAGCAACCCAGAGGAGCCATCTGTGTGGCAGGTGTTTCTCTGTGTGAAAGAATTTCTGCACCTGACTGAGTCACAGGTAGCAGAAAAGCCTTGTAAATGTAGTGAATGTGGGAAATCCTTTAGGTGCAATTATGACCTCTTTACCCACAAGACAGTTCACACTGGAGAAAAACCTTATGAGAGCAGTGGATGTGGGAGAACTTTTAGACAGAAAGATCAACTCCTTATCCACCAGAGAGTTCACACTGGATAAAAACCTTCTGAGTGCAGTGAATGTGGGAAAACGTTTAGGTGGAAAGTTCACCTCCTTATCCACCAAAGATTTCACACTGGAGATAAACCGTATGAGTGTAGTTAATGTGGGCAGTGCTTCCGTGAGAAATCTAGCCTCACAAACACCACCGAATTCACACTGGAGAAAAACCTTATGAGTGTAGTGAATTTTGGAAATCTTTTAGGCACAGCCATCACCTCATTATCCACCACAGAGTTCACACTGTAGAAAAACAAATGTAGAGAATGTCGGAAATATTTTAGGTGAAGTTATCACTGCTTTAACCACCTGAGAGTTCACACTGGAGAAAACCTGTATGAATGTGGTGAGTGTGGAAAGGGCTTCAGTCATAAATCTAGCCTCATTAGTCACTACAGAATTCACACTGGAGAAAAACCATATAAATTGCAGTAAGCGTGGAAAGTGCTTCAGGCAAAAATCTAGCCTCATTCATCACTTCAGTATTCACTTATGAGTGTAGTGAATGTGGGGAGTTATTGCATGAAAATTCTCACCTCACTAATCACAACAGAGTTCACAGTGGAGAAAAACCTTATGAGTGTAGTGACTGTGGGAAGTTGTTTAGCAGAAGCTCTATTCTCATTCAACACCACAGAGTTCACGCTGGAAAAGGTCCTTATGAGTGTACTTGTGAGAACCTCTTTCCACATCCCACAGGGTTCAAGGTTCCGGGTCAGGGTTCAGGTTCTGAAGGAGGCTGCACGCAAACGAAATGAGAGACCAGAAAACATTAATTTGGTGATATTGGGGGGCCAGGCGGGAGCCTTCCTCTAGTGGAAAGGACTGCCACTTGCTCTGGCCTTTTTCTCTCTTTTATTAAGGTTTTGGGACACACCCCTAGCCTTTAGGCAGGAAATAACAAAAACAGAAATTAACATGAAACAAACAGGTAGAGGTTGCTTCAGCCAACAATGTTTTAACTAAACAGTGAGTAATTAGCTCTGACCTTTCAGAGCGGTTAAGGTTGACCAGCCTTCTGGCCTCCTGTTTACTTCCATTTAGTAAGAACAATGTTTGGTTTCCGACAGTACTGAATGTGGAAAAATGTTTTGCTACAAATCTTTCCCTCATTCAACACTTTAGAGCACACACTGGAGAAACGACTTAAATGTGCAGGGAATGTTTTATTTTCTCACTCAGAAGAACAACACCAGAGGAGAAGCTTTTATCCCCATTTACCTGAATGCAAACCCTTTTATCACAACATACACTCTGGTAGATGCATTCTCAATTTAAGGTATAAATGTCATTTTCTGAAACTGTATGCCACTTGCTAATCAACTCAGCCTATAACCTGCCTGTTGTCACTGGAAGAATTTGCCTGGAAGATATTTTACCCCTACAACCTCGCTCGCATAAAGAGTGTGCATCTGTCAAAACCCCTGCATACTCTGGGGTTGTGTGGAAGAAAATTATGAGTATTTTTAGCTCCTGGATAAATCTTCATTTTATTATTTCTGACCACATAATTGACCTGGCCCAGGTTTTGTCCCGAGCCCTCTTCCTCCACCAAGAAGTTCTACCCATTTTCAGGTTCATTGTGGGTCTCACATTATACTGAGATGAAGTGTTTCATGTCCCAGTTCATCAACCTGCAAACCTCTAACTGTCCTCTGCTCTGATTTATGATCTTTATGAAAAGGATATTTTTCTTTTATACCTTTAATTTTCTTGGCTCTGTTCTGTCCATGGAATGACTGAATTGAAAGCTGTGCTCTGTCAGCATGCAGAGGTGAACAGTATGGTGTGAACTCATACTTTCTGTGCTTTGGAAGGTTCAGCTTGCTGACAGAAAATCAGTCTTTGTTCAATATTGGCTGATTTTGTATTGCCGACCAAGGCCTTGAGAGAAAGTGTGCATGGCTTTGTGTTTCTAATTTATTGTCTGGAGGCTCTTTTATTGTAGATGTCAACAGATGCCCTGAACTGGCAGGCTTTATTGTGCTCCTATGAACAATATGAATTATATTCTCTGTTCACAGTATGTATTACATAAGTGTCAGCAATGTTCAGGGGAACTACTCTCCACGTGCTGCAAAGAGGACATGGGTCATAATGTATGAGATTTCAAAGGCTGATGTCATTTTTTGAAAGACTCTGAGGCATAATTATTTTGGGGACATAATTTTTTTCACATTTATGGCAGACACTGCAGTTAAACTAGATAAAAAGTGCCTGTTTTGGCCAAAAAAAATCCCAATTATGTCATGTGCTGTGGTTTGTATGATCTTTGAGAACTTTCTGAGGATCTCCATCACTATGTCCCATAGCTGGCATCAGTAGCAGACAAAATAATCTCATGATTTTGTGAATTTCCCTGGCCCCTTAGGGTGTTCATCTCAAAGTTGTTGCTCAATAGGCTAGACCCCAAAGCTAGAGGAAGGATAATGCTGGAATCAGACCCAGAATATGTCTTTTGTAACCAGTCAGCATTGCTGTTGATTCCAATGGGAATAGTCTTCTCTACTTGACTACATGTGCTGCCACTGAGGCAAGGCTGGTCCTCCCAGCAAATGAGAACTGACATGCAACAAAGTGCACCTGTCTCAGGTGTGCTATTTGGTGAGCCCTGTCCTAGAGATAAAGCTTTGAAACTGTCACATGTGACATAAACAACTTCTAATTCCTACACAGGGTAGAACAACAATAGGCTTACATTTGTATGTTTGCAAAACACAGAGATTATTCTTTTTAATAAATCTTTTAGGAAATAATTTTATTCTTTTTAGGGAGAGAGAGAGACTGGAAGAGAAAGGTAAACATAGATCTGCTTCCTCCTGCACACCACAATTGGAAATCCATTTGGGGATATTCACTGACCTGGAATCATACCAGAGACCTGTCAGTGAGTGGGATGGCACCCAACTGTCGGAACCTGCCGGCAATCGATCAGTACCTGATTGAGGGGGTGAGGATAAGTAAAAGACAGACAAGAAAATATGGGGTTGGGAGGTCTGAGACTTGAGTCTGCAGCCCTGAGTTTATTTCCAGCATAGTATTTAAGCACAAGTGAAAGGAAATGATCTCCACTCCATCTTGTCCTATAGGGCTGGGACCCCTGCCTAAACCCCACCCCTTTTCTGGGAGTGGCCACAGGTGTGCCAGCAATGTCTTAACTTCCCGGACCCCCACCCAAATGGACCAATGAAGCTCCAGGAACACAACGAGGGTCCTAATAAGGCTAAACCACAGAAAGACCCTAATTCAGGTGACCAATCTCTGTAACCCTTGTCACTTTCCTAAGCCCTCCAAATTATCCTACCCCATAAAACTCATTGTTCCTGCCCTGCTCACTCTCTCGCCTCACTGCTGTGCCAGAAAGAGGCTGAGAGCCAAACCCGGGTTTGAATAAAGAATCTTTGCTTTTGCATGGAAAAGACTCTTTAGTGGTGGATTATTGGGGACCCCGAACTCTGGGCATAACACAAGCAGAGGAGGGAGTTATACAAATCAGGTATTTGCAAACACAGTCACTGACCTTCTAAGTAATTAAGACCTTGCAAGATCTTGCACATAGGCATCAACATTTTTTTCAGCCAAGGTGTTTAGTTATGTCTAAATTCTGCATTCACATCTCTGTTTATTAAACTGAAGGGTGAGAAAGCAGAGAGCTATGTCTAGAATCTGCATTCAGAATTCTGTTTATTAAACTGAAGGGTGAGAAAGCAGAGAGCTATGTCCACAGCTTGCATTCAGATCTCTAGTACCCCTGTATGCCCAGGGCAGCTCCCCACACACATCCAACCAACTGAGGACACTGGACGGGGCAGAGTTTATTCCTGTTTATTAGTTTTAATTATTGTATTATTTTCCATACCAACAACTTTATACCTTCTATTTCCACACTACTATTTTTCTACTGCCTGTTCTAATCTTTTTTTTTTCTTTCCTCAGACCTCCATTCACTTAGGGATTTTCCATTCTTTACAATAGAGGAGTTTATATGGTCCATAATTTTATAGGCACTTTTCAATGTGTACATTTTAAAAAACACTGGTTTCCTCCATGCCACATAATCATTTTCAGAGTCAATACAAGTGCTTGTGAAGAGTTAATTTTTTTTAAATTTCTGAGTAGTACTGGTAGCTGTGATTAAACACTTTATTAATTGATCTATGTTTTTTTTATTTCCAGGTTTGGGGTATTATACATAACTAGTCTAGGAATATTTGCAATCAGTTCTCTATATAGACATGGTTTACTTATCACACTGTTGTGTAGGTGAATGTTTTATATTTAAGATATGCAGAACTGTGACCCATAATGGACATTTCCTTTAGCTTTCCATTAACTCACAGTCTATAAAAATCCACATTTTCTGCTACCCTGCAAGGGCATACAGTGGTTAATCTTTTCAAATACTAATTCCAGAAATGGAGATAGTTTTAACTTGCCCTTGTTTTAATTCCATGTGCTGATGAATATTTTATGGTGAATATTTTTTCATACATGTATTTGCACTGTATTTATCTTCTTTGTTAAAATGTCTGCTGAGAAACTTTTTCAAATCATTGAATTAAACTTATTATTTTAACTGAAAGAGGACTGTTCAGCTTTTAAGGCAGAGTAGTGACTTTTGTTAATATAAGAGAATATGGACGATAGAATGCCTGTGGTCCAGTAATCTTCTCAGTCAAATCTCTTACCATGTGGTCTTCACTCCCCAACCAGTTGGGAGCCGTGGCAGCAGGGACTTACCTAGGATCACACTCAGAAGTGGGTTCAGAGTTTTCTGCCAATGACATGTGACTGAACTCCTTTTTCTGAAGTTCACTCATGAATATTGGGTTTTGGGCAGTTTGGGGACAACATCTCCTTGGAGGAGGAGAAAGCAAACCAACCTGACTTATTTCCACTGTCATTTCCTACCAATTCCCACTCCTTTCCCTCCTCCCCGAGCAACCTCAAAGGGTGGCTGGCACCATGGGATTATCTTACTGTGGCACATCAAGTAGGTTTGCCTGTGCTACTGACACCCTGATATTGGCTGCAGCCAGTGATATGCTTTGACCAATGAAATGAGGTGGGAGTCAAGCTTGTAACCTCTAACAGGATTGGCTGGAACTAGTGAGAAGGACAGCCCTATCTGTTCATTTCTTATAACACCCAGCAGGAACTTACATGTTGGCTGCTCCTTTATTCTGATTCCAGGAGAACCAGGTTGTTCATCTGCTCTAAACAAGAAAGATACCTTCTTTACTCTAAACCCCTAAAGCTTTGGTACTACTTATAACCCACAATAATATCTATCCTGTCCTAATGGGAACACATCCCCTATTCTACCCACTAGGGGGCAGCAGAGCCTAACATTAGAAGCCATCACTCTGTTGTTAGAGATACCTGGATCTGACTTTCAGCCCTGCATTTATTAACTCTACAATCCATCAAATCACCTTGAGTCTCTAACCCTGCATTTTCTCCCCATTAAATAGATGGTTAAACCACCTTAGGTTGCAAAGATGATTAAGTGAAATAATGCACATAAATCATTGAGTCCAGGGCCTGGAACCTTTAGTAAACTTTCAATAAACATTCTTAATGTCACAATGTCTACTGACCGCCTACAAGGTAGGAACTGTCAATGTGTTCGGTTAGGTATTTTCTTAAAATTTGTTTTTAAACAAATAGGATAGGATTACTTATATGCTCTCATAGCTTCCTTTTTCTCTTAATATATTTTGATGTTAAAACAAAAAAGCTTGTCTGAAGTGGATCATTTTGTCAAGCACAATCCCATGCACAGAAAGATTGCTGGCTCAGTTCTTATTTGAGGGCACCTGCTGTGGTTATGGGCTGCATCCCATGAGGAAGTCTTGTAGGAGGCAGCTGTTCTCTCCTTCATCTATCTGTACAAGTCAATTAAAGTACCTTTCCATATATTTATCCATTGAGAATTGAGATTTTCAAGAACAATTGAAGTAATTATTACACTTTTCACCTGAGGGAGCACTCTAAGCGTCACAGAATCTGAAATGTTTCCAAACCAGAGTTCAGTTTTGTAGACAACACTCCAGAGAAACTTCTTACCAGCTCCTGAAATATAAAGATGTCAGTTCACAGTGACACTTGGATGCCCCAGAATAATATTCTCACTGGTCAGTGAGTGACTGGGATCTCAGAGCCCCATGCAAGACTAAATTGCCACATTACCCAAAGGGCCATGCGCTAAGGATGCCTTTATTAAATTAAAACCCAGAAGAGGCTCATTATCCCTATACTCATTGGTTGGAGCTTGACTTCCAGGGTCTTTCTCCTGGTGGTGAGTTTGACTTTTGCAGTGTATTCACAGAATCAGTCCCCAGTGCTGGGTCCCAATGCTTCAGAGGCAGTGTTCCCCACAGTGCAGTTGTGTATCTCAGGCTGACAGAGCCGTAACAGGTCATATTGAGTCCTCCATGCTTCCCAAACCATCTTCTGTTTCCAGAGTCCCACCCGTCCTCACCTCTATAACCCTCCATCCTCCAGTGTCAGTGCCTGTCCTGTCCTGCAGCCCAAGTCAAAGCACCAGAACCGTGAGTTGCCTGGGGTGCCACATGGCATGAGTGGGTGGGCGATGGTGACAGGCTGAGAATCCATCTTGTAAGGACATGGTCGTGTGACTGAGGAGGGAGGATTGGGGAAATCTTTGCCTGTTTTATGCCTAAAGACAACAAGAAAGATGTAGCAAAGTTTTCTGTGAGGAGTTTTACTTCATTTTCATGAAGCTGCTGCCATCAATGGCTGTGAACCAAATCAGGACAAAGTGTGAATTTGGGTTTTAATCTTTTCTCAAAACTTCTCAGAGGAAGAACATCCTAGAAGAGAGAGGACAGCAGTGAGGGGCATGAAGAAGTCCTGTGATAGTCTCAAGGTCATGCAGGAATCACCCAGCTCTGGGTCTGATCCAGGGCCCTGAGCAGCCTCAACCCATGGGTGCGAGGCTCTCAGCAGACCTTTCATTCCCACAGGTTCCAGCAGATATAGAGCCACTTAAGGGATGCTGTTGTAGAGCTCTTTTCAGAACCTCAAACTCTTGTGGCCTCTGAGATAGTGGTGACACGGAACTGTGTAGACTCTCTTTCTGGCCTGTGACCTGGGGATCATGATGAAAGACAAAACACGGAATTCTGAGTCCAGGCCTGCAAAGTGAAAGGTTATTCCATGCACAGGGTCCTGTATATGTAAAGACTTTGACTGAAGATTGAGCTCATTCAGGAACCAGAAAGAGTATTTTTATTTTAGTTAATAACTGGTAACAATGAGACAAGAATCAGGTCTGGAGGAGCTTTGTGACATCTTGGAAGGGTATTTGTGGCTCATGGGAGCTATGGGAGATTTGGAGCAGTAGAAGCAAGTCATTTAACCGGGGTCTCATTGGACCCTCCATGGCTGAATCATGATGAAAAATATAAATGTGATGGAGGCACGAAAAGAATAGGATGGAAGCCGCTGAGATAGATTCGGTGAGTGTGATGGTAACTGGTCCATGATAACTGTGGTGGAAAAATAAGTTTTTTATTCCGGATTTGTGTTTTAGGTGTGGCCACCTGGATTTCTAATTTGGAGGCTGAGAAAGAGGTAAGAGTCAGGGATGATGTGAAGGTTTGCACTTGGCAATTGGAGGTATGGAAGGACTATTAACTTAGTTGCCGATGTTCACATTAGGAAGTGCAATGTTATTGGGGGATACCAATATTTTTTATTTTACCTGTTAGGATTTCTGATATTTCAGGGAGCAGTTCATGAGCTTCTGGAACACTGAAGAACAGTTAAGAATAGAAACTTCTCTAAAATGTAATCAGGAAAGTAGGGACCAGGGTGTGGTTCTGTATCATTTTCTTTCTTTTTAATTGGAGACCAAAGAGTAAGTGAAACAGGATGAAATGGCAGCTGTTGCATATTGACTTGTTAATAGAATACTTACTTGATTTTCATTGAGCTTTAGTCTGCGTGTTGTCCTCAGTCAGGTTCATTTGCTGAGTGGCATGAGTGGGCATCTGTGAGACTCACTGGGCATGCGTAGAGGGCCTTAGGTGTTGAGACATGAGGAATAAAGGCTATAATTCTTAAAGGGACATTAGATGCAGCACCAATGGAGGTGGTGTCTGGATATCTGAGATCTGATGTGCTTCTCAGGAATTGAGGTTGAAGAAAAACACAATCAGGGAGGGAAACCTCCATAGCAGAACTCAAGGTTGCTTCAATGAATGTGGACTCTCAGAGTTAGTGCAGAACTTAATCCTGTTTGGATTTGCAAAGCAGTCACTACACCACACATACTGAGAAATAAGAATGAAGTCAAGGAGATCACTATGGGGGCTGTGGTTGTGGGAGTGCAGGTGTAAAATGGGTGTGGGAGAAAGAGTGATGTGCCATTGGAGTAGTTGAGTACCTTCATAGTTAAAGGCCCTGACATTGACATAAGAGGAAATGGAGTTTGATTCCATTTCTGGTGATGTCTGGAAATATGATATGATGAATGTCAGATAAATTTCTGAAAAGAGGGAATGTTGTGGTGGTAAATTCCTGGCCAAGAGCTTCAGAGAAATTTATGGGCACACGTGCCTTTCATTGTTGAGGACTATTACAGTGATCAACAGGAATAAGAGAGCATACATCAGTGTCTTCTGTGTTTGTAAATATCCAATGACATAGAGTGGAGAGAAGGTAAGAAAGAAATATATTACAGAGGTAGTGAATGAAAATTTTGGAAAAGATGATTAGGAAATAAACTAATCATGATGGCACA
>JAAGEH010001018.1:0-10253 GCA_011751065.1 Lasiurus cinereus
CGTGGCCCCTGGCCCGGTGTGCGCACCGTGCTGGACCGGCGTGGGCTGGGCAGAGCCTGTGCGCCAGCAGCGCCTCCAGTGCCCAGCACCACGCGGTCCCAGTCTCGGGCGGTCAGCTCCCGGGCGTCGGGGTGCCAGGCTGTCAGTGTTAACATCAGGAGGGATTGGAACAGCTTGGCGGGGGAGCGGGGGAGGAGTGCCTGGGGCCGCACACTCTGTACTTTTAGGACCAGGACAAGGTTTCCACGATAAAACCTAAAGTTAAAATTAAGCAATTTCAAAAGCAAAGTGGGAAGCATACATACTATTACTCATGCAAACGTGCTGACACGCATGTGTACATATAAATTCGAGTTGCTCTACAAACTTTGAGGCTGCAGGCGGGCTCCGGGGCCGGTGGGCGGAGTCCTGCGAGCAGGTGGCGGCTCCCAGGTGCCATCCCCTGCCCCGGGCCACCCTCTCGCTGGCGCCGGCGGACGTCTGGTGAGAGCCTGTTCTGTGCTGTTTGCCGAGCACTGGACGCGCCTCGAGTGGCTGCCGTCAGTGTTCGCCGCACCCGTGCTCAGCCTGCGGCCCTCGGCGGCGGGGTCAGCGTGACGCGTGCACTCCTGTCCTTGCAGATCTACCAGTCCTGGCTGGACAAGTCCACACCGTACACGGCCGTGCGATGGGTGGTGACGCTGGGCCTGAGCTTCGTCTACATGATCCGGGTCTACCTGCTGCAGGTGGGTGGGCCGAGGCGAGACGTCGTCCGTGCCCAGCGCGCACGCGTGCTGCTCTGTCTGCTGTCGGCCTCGCGTGCTGACCTGTGGTGCCTGCCTGCCCGAGGCGGGTAGTGGGAGGAGGTCGGCGGTTCTCAGGCTCCGGCCTCGTCCGGGTTCTCTGGAGCGGAAGGTGTTTCCTGGTCAGGCCAGCGTCTCCCAGGCATTGCCCGGGCGGAGGGAGACATGGTCCACAGGAGGGCGTGGTCCGGAGGAGGGCGTGGACCACAGTTGAACGTGGTCCGGAGGAGGGCGTGGACCACAGTTGAACATGGTCCGGAGGAGGGCGTGGACCACAGGTGGACACGGCGTGTGCTGGGTGCTCCGGTGTGTCCATGCTGCGGGCGTTGTCACAGACGCAGAGCAGAAACTCGCTCTGGGTGTTATTCCTGGATTGTCCCTGCCGGTCAGTCCCCCGTGGTGCCTGGGGCCGGCGCAGCAGGACAGGGCGCCTGCGGTTCGTGGTGAACTCGCTGCCGTTGGTTTAGTTTTGTTTTTCCAATGGGAACTCGGTCCGTTCTGTGACGTAAAGGAGGAGCCAGGGACCTTGCTCTGGAGAATCCAGGCGGGTCAGGTGACTGTTCCAGTTACACCGATGGGCCCTCGGCCTGGGCCTGCGTGGAGCTGTGCGTGGTCACTGCATCCGCCCCGGGCCTGCCTCCTGACCTGGAGGGCAGTGAGTTCAGTGCAGGGTCCTCCCATCTCGTCTCCCGAGGGCGTACGGCTCTAGAACATTCTTAACCGCATTCTTCATTTCTGGATTTTTTGGTTCTGGCTCCTCCTGGGAGAGAGGAATGTACTCTGTGTGTGGGGACAGGTTCAAGGTGCAGACGCGGCCCAGGCAGGCGCCCAGCTGTGAGGAACCCCCTCTGCGCTCCCAGGAGCCGGTGGCCTCAGGGGTTGTGCTCTCCCTGGCCCTCTGGCATGTCCACTGGGAGACACACAGCGGAGACTGTCCCCGTGACGGTCACCACACTCTGCGGTCCCTCGTGGCCCCCCATCGTGAGGAACGCGTCTGCTCTGTTTGGTCCCGGGCAGGGGCAGTGTGCCCACGGGCACTTCCTGACCTGCTTGCGTCTCTTCCAGGGCTGGTACATCGTGACCTATGCCTTGGGGATCTACCACCTGAACCTCTTCATCGCTTTCCTGTCTCCCAAGGTGGACCCGTCCTTGATGGAGGACTCAGGTAGGCGCCCGTGAGCCTGCTCCTGGGTAAGACGGCGGAGCGGTCGTGTGGTGCGGGTGTCTGTCGGGCGACTCTTGCTGGGTGTTCCCTCCCGTCCCCCACGTGCAGACAAGACACAGGCTCAGGGCTGTGGAGCTTGCGAGGCTGTGTGCAGAGCGGGTGCAGGGGACCTGGACCCTCCGGTCTGCTCCTGCCGCAGCCGCCAGCCTGGCGTGGAGGCACCCCACACTCGTCAGTTGGGCCCCTCACGTAGCCAGCGCTTCCCACGGCCCAGGGGCTTGTGGCCGCCGGGGCCGGAGCCGCCAGCCAGCTCTGCGGGGCGGGGGGGAGGGGGGCGGTGCTCTGGTTCCTGGGTTCTGGGCTGAAAGGTCTTGGCCCTGCTGCTCTGGCCGTTCCCGGGCGGGCAGGCAGCCGGGAGGGGAGGGCGCCCTCGCTGGGAGAAAGCGCCGGCGTGTCCTCGCTGTGCAGTGCTGACCAGGAGCCCCGACTCCTCTTGGCAGACGATTGGAAATACTAAAGGGAGCCCAGCCCCCCGAGATGTTGCCTCTGACGGGAGGTGGGGAGAGTCTGAGGCCGGGTCTGTGGCCACAGCGCCTCTGGCAGTGGGCAGTGGGCAGTGGGCAGTGGCAGGCACCTGCCTTGGGGTGGGGTGCCGTCGGGCAGGGTGCCGTTGGGCGGGCATCTCCTTCCTGCTCCTCCGTGGGGTGCGGGTGGCGTGTGCCGAGGTGAGCCACGTGCAGTGGAAGTTCTAAGCGACGTGTGAGCTCCCCTCTGAAGGGAGCAGCGGGTCCAGTTCTGAACCGGCCCAAGGCCCTTCCCTGGCTGATGCGGGCCTGTTCCGGGAGCCTGCTGTTCGGAGCGAGGGGGGAGGGGCGGTGCAAGGGGTCGTGGCAGTGAGAGGTGCGCGCTTGCTGACTGCCGCCCTGCCTTTCAGATGACGGCCCCTCCTTGCCCACCAAACAGAACGAGGAGTTCCGGCCGTTCATCCGCAGGCTTCCCGAGTTCAAGTTCTGGTGAGTGTGCCCCTCGTGCTGGTCCTCGCGGCTGCAGGGAGGTTGGGAGCAGACGGGTTTGGTGCACGTTAGGCAGCAAGTCGGACTCTTCGGGAAAAGGGGCGCAGTCTCCATGGGTTGTGAGCGTGGCCTACCCCCAGCAGGAGCGCCGTGCCTGCGGGCGTGGTGGCCCGGGACCCTGGGGGGCCGCTGCCCGGGGCCTCTCCCAGTGGCCGGGCGAGGCCAGAGCTCTTTGAAAGGAGCAGAGGCTTTCCTGGGCAGAGCTCCGGTACGCGGCTGACTCGCCCCCCAAAGGGCGGGCCTCGTGTCAGTCTGTCCTCCACACACGCACCCCTTCTGGTGGAGGCAGTGGACCAGCCCCCGTCCACTCACTCAGGTGTCCCAGGCACGCGGCCGGGCCCTGGGCAGTGCTGTGCTCGGGGACGGGGTTGGCTGCTACCCCGCTTCCCTAGAGGCAGTGACCTCTGGGAGCGGTGACCCCGTCCTTGTTGGACCAAACCCCGAAGGGAGGGAGCCGCAGCTTCGCTGTGTTCTGGGTGTGCGGGGACCTGGTGGGCTCGGCGTGTGGGGACTGAGCGTGGCGTGCTGGGGGTGGGCGCCTGGGAGCCCCAGGAGCGGGCCGTGGCTCTGCAGCGAGGGGAGCCCCGAGGAGGTTCGGGGGGCCGGGGGCCGGGCCGCATGGTGGGCCTGGGAGCTGCCTGGCCTCGCGGTCCCTGGGGGAGCGGTGTCAGCACCCGCACTGCGGTCAGAGGGGGGAACCCGGAGAACACGGAGCCACGCCGCGTCAGATGCCCCCCCTCCCGCAGGCACTCGGCCACCAAGGGCATCCTGGTGGCCATGGTCTGCACCTTCTTCGAGGCGTTCAACGTGCCGGTGTTCTGGCCCATCCTGGTCATGTACTTCATCATGCTCTTCTGCATCACCATGAAGCGGCAGATCAAGGTACGCCGGCGGCGCCGAGCCCGGAAAGGCGGGGCCTGCTACGGGCCACGGCGCGTGGGGAGGGCCGGCGGCCACGTGTACCTGCCTCGTCTGCACGAGCGGCAGGAGGCTCTGCAGGCCTGGGGGCAGGAAACGGGGTCGCTCCCTGCTGCCAGCAGTTCTGGGCCACGGCCGGGGCGGGGAATGGGCCGGGCAGACGGCCTGGGGATGAGTAGGAAGGTCCTGGCTGTGCCCCCTCCCGGGCACGAGTCCTGTGGGTCAGAGCCAGGACCTGCAGACCAACCTCACGGAGGCCAGGGCGCCTCCCATCCCGGCCCCTCCTGCGCCCAGCCCAGTGGCCCAACAGGAGGGCACCTGGATGAAGCGTGCCGCCAGAGTCTTCTATTGCCTGACATGTGTCTCATTCCGTCCCCAGCACATGATCAAGTACCGGTACATCCCGTTCACGCACGGCAAGAGGACATACAAGGGGAAGGAGGACGCGGGCAAGACGTTCGCGAGTTAGACGGGCGCGGCCGCCCCTCGGAGCCCTCGGCGTTTGAGCCCTTGTAACAGCGCCTTCTTTCTCCACATAAAGTAGTTGATGGCGAGGGAGTCGGATTTTCTTTTTAAAAAGGAGCTTCAATTATTTGTAACTGAGATAACAGGTTCTCGAGGAAACCGCCACTGAACCTGAATTGCATTGGTTCCTTTACAGTGACACCAGGTGTTTAACGGACGGAACTAGGAAGTCGGGCTGGGCAGACGGCCGAGGGGGCGGGGGGCGAAGGACCCCGAGGCGGCCGCGACCAGCCCAGCGGAGCCGGAGTCCCGGCGGAGGAGTCGCGCTCGGGTTTGCAGGACGCTGGTCCGGCCGCTTCCCAGCCTCCCCTCGCCAAGGTGGCGCCGCGGCCTCACGGCGGGAGCTCTGTTCGTAGCCACGTGATTGCTTGGGGGCCTGGGTTATAAATATATATTATATTTTAATTGTTTGAGATTATTTTGACACGTTTCTTTCATACGTAAAGAGTTGCCTGATTACTTTGAACGTCCCGTGCGGCAGCCCGCACTGCAGCAGCGGCGGCGAACGGGAGGGCCCAGTTCTGCGGGTCCTGCCCCGTTCCCTTCAGGATCACCGGGACCTGCATGCCCACTTTCGATGTGATGGAAACAGACACTCGTGACCTTTTACTAAGTGACTTTTTAACTCAAACTTTATTAAAGACGGTGTCCCCTTCCTCGCGAGTCTTGATCCAGAAGCGCCCGCGGGACCTCTGCCCGGCAGGGGGGTGGGCGGGGCAAGGCAGGGCTGGGGCAGGTGCAGAGCGGGAGTGTCCTTGCTCTGGGGTCAGGGTTCAGACTGGAACTGAGCGGCTTCCTGTGTCTTGGGGTTTCTGACTCCGGGGGTGGACGTGTTTGCCACTCTGCCCACCTGGACTGGAGCTCCTGCTTTCTAACCCCCTGCCCCCAAGGATATGTGTCTCTTCATTTGGTTTGAGGAGGGAGCGGGGAGAGAAACGTGATGTCAGAGGGACATCTACGGCTGCCTCTGCACGGGGCCCCCCGGGTCAAACCCGCACAACCCTTTGGTGCCCTGGACGGTGCCCTAACCAGCGGAGTGCCCCGCAGGCTGCTCTTGGTCTGAGGAGGCCGTGCTCGGACCCTGCACCCGCTGCTGCTACCAGGGCCCCAGGCGCTGCCCCACCTCGCCCATCAACAAGCGCTCGCCCGGCGTGGTGGGAAGCCGTGCGCACTTGGCCGAGCGTAAGTCAAGGGTTTCAGGGCCGGGGCGGGCACTCTGCTGCTCAGGCTGGCGGGGCAGCGGCTGACCCTCCTTCCCGCGTCTCTGTGGCTGGACCATCGACCCGAGGGAGCGGCTGCGTGGCCGGGCTCGGGCGGGCGGCCCCAGCCTTAGGGCTTTCCCAAGGCGCCTACTTCTGTGGGTGGTTTCTTAAGGGGTTTTTGGCAGAGTTCGTCTCTGGCACGAGTTAGACGGGTTTTAAAACCTGAAAAACACAGTGCGTGGCAGCAGTCGGCTGGACACAGGTGACGGCTGCCCCTCGGAGGCGGTCTGTGGCCTCCGTGTTAGGAAGACTCCTGAGGCAAGCTGGCTCTGCCCAGGGGGTGCCGGGCAGGGGCAGGGGCCTCAGAGGCTGTAGGGACCAGGACAGACCCCATGTCCTAAATGGGGAACAGACTTGACATGTGAGTTAAGGCTGGTGTGGTTAAGCGGTTAGAGCTTCAGCCCACAGACTGAATAGTCACGGGTTCGAGTCTGATCAAGGGCAGATTTGATCTCTGACCCAGGTTGGGGCGTGGGTGAGGCAACCAATCGGTGTGTCTCGTGTCCACGCTGTCTCTCCCCTTCCCTTCCACTCTAACAGTGGGAAATCGCAGGCGAGGAAAGGCACCTGCTGGACAGGGTGTGGGCGGGCGCCCTGGTCTCCAGGCCGTAAGGGCTGTGCCTGGCCGCTCCTCGGGGGTGGCGGCGGCGGCAGGGACAGGGTTGTAGGTGGGGCTGGCGGGCTGCCACGCCCCCAGAAGAGGCGCCATCTCGCTCACCAGCACTTGCCCACCAGATGCGGCTCGTCTTCTCACAGAAGGGACGGTGTGTCCTGTCCTGTGGGCCTGGGGAAGGGAGGAGCGGAGAACCTGGGGAGCCACCGCCGGGCACTGGGTGAGGTGGGTGCCCACAGGGGCCTGGCAGGGAAGCGAGAGCGGAGCCCCTGCTGAACCAGCCGGAGGCCGTGGACCGGCCGTCAGTTCTGTCCTGAGCTCCCGGCACAGGCTCTTGTGTGACAAAAGCATAAACCAGAGGACATCATGGTCTCTGTGCACGTCCATCAGTCCATCACGTCCGTCCGGACAAGCGGCTGCTGTGGCTCCGTCCGTCTGTCCCGTCACCGGAAGTGTCGTAGGTAGACCAGCTTCTGGGGAGGGAACCTCTCCCTGCACAGGGGACACTCCGTCTGGAGGAGGTGGGGAGAGGTCACGTGGGCGGTGTCCCTGCGAGGCCACTGCGCCCTCCCCACCGGCACCGGCACCCACGGGAGACAGCATTTCTCCAAAGCCGCCAACAGGGACGGGCCGTCACCGGGCGTTGGGACGAGCAGGGGCCTGTGACCCAGAGCAGGACCCGCAGCCAGAACGGCCGGCCTGAGTGACAGGATGGGGCTGAGACCCGCGGGCTGCCGGTGCCCCTTCCGCCCACTCCTGAAGCCGGGCGGCCCCGCCCCAAGACCACCCGGGAGCCCAGGTCAGCGTCCCTCAGCCCTGCCAGGTTGGCTGCTCGCCTGCCAGGCACCCACGGGGCCCGCAAAGCGGGGACGGGGACAGAGCAGCCAGCCTGGTGGACCGTGAGCACCAGGCCCACTCCCCTCAGCCCCGCCCGGAGGCACTGGGATCTGTGAGCTCGCCGCGGAGGTGCGGCCCAGCACCGGGCCCTGGGTCAGCGGTCACTGCAGCCCTCGCCCCGCGGCTCCAGGGCCAGGGCAGGCGGCTGTCCGGCGCTCCCACACGGCCGACACGGGAGGCGCCCGTGGGGCGGGAGGGAGGGTCTGGCCTGTGTGACCAGGAGTCTCCCGGGAAGGGACACCCCCCTCCCAGGAGCACGTCCTCCGATTGATGCTTTCGGCAAAGTGTCCACAGGCAGCCGCGGCTCCTGACCGGACCCCCTCCCTGGCTCCCTGGGGCTTTCAGACCCGCCCTCCCCCAGCTCAGGGCGGCTGCGGCGGGACCTGCGCCCGAGGGCGTGCTGACCTTGGTGTCGCACCACTGGGTGATGCACTCCCAGCAGAACAGGTGGCCGCAGGGCGTGGCCGTCGAGTGCCTGCGCTCCTCCAGGCACAGGGTGCAGAGCGAGTTCCGGGACACGGCTCTCTCGGCTCTCTCCTCCGTGAGGCTCCTGGGAGAGGGAGGGGGAGGGAGGGAGGGGGAAGGGGGGGAGAGGAGAGGATTGAGCCTCCGGTCCGGTCCGTGCTGAGCGCCCAGCCCTGGTGCCGCCCACACACCTGCGGCGAGACAGCCTGCGGTGCAGCTTCCACTCGCGCTGGGCGCGCTGCCGCTGCCGGAGGCCGTAGAGCTGCAGGCCCAGGGTCAGCGCCAGGTGCAGCAGGGACACCAGGCCCAGCAGCCGGTAGCTCGCCCGGGCCCGCAGGTCCTCTGCAGGCGGGCGGTGGAGGCGGAGCTGCCAAGAACCGCCAGGGGACGGTCACATGACCGGCACAGAGACTGGAGGCCAGCCTCTGCCTGCACTGGCCTGTCCTGTCAGTGAGGCCCCGCCCTGCCCGCTCGGTGCCCACGGGGAGGGAAAGGGCAGGGGCCTCAGCTGGGTGAGGAGGGCAGGGGCACTTCCCAGGGCCTGAGCCCGGGGGCGGGGGCATCAGGGTGCTGCTGGACAGCACAGGCCTCACCCCAGCAGAGAAGCGAGACGTGTGCTGACCACTCTGGCTATGTGCGGATCGGGGGGTGGGGGGACCTCCAGGGACCCCATCTCAGAGGCAGGGAACCAGCAGAGCAGCCTGAGAAAGGGCACCCAGTGGGCAGGAGCAGCTCCTGCGGCAGCTGCGGTAACGGCTGTGTGTGGCAGCAACAGGTGCCCGTGCCACTGGCCTGACAGGTCAGCAGCCCCTCCTGCGGCCGGCGCCGGGTGCAGCTTCTGGCCGTGCCCACTGCCCGCCTCCCTCCCCGGGGCTGGGAGCGGAGGCAGCCAAGCCAGCAGACCGGCCGGGCCCCGGTGCCTGGCAGAGAGCCCACGGCAGCCGGGGTGCCTGGGCCGAGGGAAGATTCCAGGACCCTTTGTCATAGCAGCTCAGCCACACGCAGGAGCACGCGGGGGTGAGACCGGGCCCACGGGGCAGGCACAGGTGCCCAGGACCCTGTTGCAGAGGGAGGAAGAGGGGCAGAGGGAGTCAGGGCGGGGGGGGGAGGTGGTGGCTTTCTCAAAGGGAGCACCATGCCGAGAGCAGCCAGGAGAGGGACCAGAGACCTCTGGTGGGCAGGCAGGCCCCAGGGCGGCCTCCAGGCGAGTGGGGGCCAGGGAACTGGGACAGGAGGGGGTGCACTGTCGTCCAGCCGGGCAGGCGGGCAAAGACGACTCGCGGGATGCTGCCAGCAAAGGGGCTCCCGTTCGTCACACACGCACCGACACGTGACCCGCCATCGGCAGGCTGGGGGTGTGGCCACAGGCCCGCGCTCGAGGAAAGGCAGGCGCAGGGCCTGGCACCAAGCGGGGCCCGATGACAGACATGCCTGCCCTCAGCATTGGTGGCAACTACACTGTTTGGGTTTTGGTTTTTCAGCCAAATGTGAACCAGCCAAACCCAGGGGGGAGGGTTGGGCCAGCCCAGGCGGCCTGGTCCCCAGGGGCCCGAAGAGCCACCTCCACGCGCGGGCGGACCCGGACCCGGGCCCCGGCGGTGTGGGCGGGGCCGGCACTCACGTAGGTGACTCCGGTGAGCCGCTTGGCCAGGTGGTAGAAGGCGCCGTGGATGTAGAACCAGGCGACGTGCAGCCGGTGCAGGCAGCCCAGGCCCTGCCTGCACACCAGCACGGCCCTCAGCAGCGCCCGCCGCTGCGGCTCGGGCAGGGCCGCCGCCTGCCGGTGCACCCAGCGCCGCACTCCCGACCGGCCTCGGGCCCCGGGCGCGGGGCTGCCCGGCGGCGGGCGGGCGCCGTTGCTGTCGGCCTGCAGCTCCTGCTCCAGGTGGAGCAGGGCCTTGTCCAGCACGTAGGGCAGGACCGTGTGCAAGGCGACCAGCACGCCGCGCCGCAGCCTCAGCGGCACTCGGCTCCGGGACGGGTCCACCTGGATGAGGCCCACGTACTCCTCGCCGAGGGTCTGGTAGCCTGGGGGCGGGGAGACACCCGGGGCAGGGGCTGAGGCCGGCCTGAGTTCCCCCCCGGAGCCCCTGCTTTCTGCCGGACGGGTTGTGCCGGGGCCCCCCTCGGATTGCGGGGTTCAGCACGGAGGAGAAGCGGTCTCCATGGCACCTGGCGAGGCCCCGCAGAAAGGTCCCCGGGACACGGAGAGGACGAAAGCAGGAAGGAACCCCACACGACAGGGGCTCGGCCAGCAGGGCCCGCAGAGGCCCTGGTGGGCTTGAGGGCCTGGCCTCCCCTGAGGAAAGGGCAGGGTCTTGGGGTCCAGCTCCGGGGACACTGGGAAGCACCTCCAGGAGCTGTTAGCCCGCCCCCCACCCCCGCCGGCCTCCTGTCCCCTGGGCTGGGCGGGTGTTGCGCCCCTCCGTCCTGGGTCCCCTGGGCAGCGGACCTGCAAGCGTGGTGAGGCCGAAGTAGGCCACGTCCGACAGCAGCTCCAGCTCCTTCCTCCACTCCAGCCACTTCTTGGCGCCTGAGGGCGGGAACAGCACC
>JAAGEH010001020.1:0-22776 GCA_011751065.1 Lasiurus cinereus
GGAATATCCACATGTAAAAGAATTAAAATGGACCCTTATCTCATACCACATACAAATTAATTCAAAATGGATCAAAGAGCTAGAACTAGAAGACTCTTAGAAGATAACAAAATATAAATCTTGGTGACTTTCTAAGATTAGGCAATAGTTTCTTAAATATGACATCAAAAGCAGAAGCAATGAAAGGAAAATAGATGAACTGGACATAATCAAAATAAAAAAAACACATTCATGTTTCAAAGGGAACCATCATGAAAGTGAAAATACAACCCCACAGAATTATATAAAATAATTGCCAATCATATGTCTGATAAGGCACTTGTACCTGGACTGTATAAAGGACTATGACGAGTCAAAAATGTGAAAGATATATATACCCCATGATGGTCCTGGAGATTATTATGCTAAGTGACATGCGCCGGTCAGAGAAAGATAAATTCCATCTGATCTCACTCATATGTGGAGTCTAATGAGCAAAATAAACTCATCAACGAAACAGAAACAGAGGCATGGATACACGGTACAGACGGTCAGCTGTCAGAGGGGAGGGCGGTGGGGGGACTGGGTGAAAGAAGGTGAAGGGATTAGCCAAAAAAACAAACCAACAGTGTGACAGACAGAGGAAAGGGGAGGGGGGCCTAGGTGGAGAAGGGCAAAGGGGTAGAGGGGGAGGTTGGGGATCGATAGAGACTTTTCTTGGGGAGGTGGGCACACGATCCAGTGTGCCGATGATGTTTTATTGAGTGATATACTTGAAACCTGTATGGTCTTGTGAACCAACGTCACCCCAATACATTCAACTTAAAAAAAAAATGGGCAAAGAATCTGAACAGACATTTCTCCAAAGAAGACATACAAATGACCCCCTGGGAAAATGTCAACATCATTAGGGATCACGAAATTGCAAATCAAAAAACCACATGAGATACCACTGCACACCCACGGGGATGGCTGTAATCAGAAAGGCAGATAAATTACAGGTATGGGCAAAGACCTGGAGAAACTGGAGTCCTCATACACTGCTGCCTGGCATGCAAAATGGGGTGGCCACTTTGGAAAACAGTCTGGCAGGTCCCCCAATGGTTAAAGGTAGAGCTACCATCTGACCCAGCAATTCCGCTCCTAGGCCTGTACCCCAAAGACAGGAAAGCACATATCCACACAAAACCTCGTACACAAATGTTCACAGCAGCATCGCTCACGACAGTCAAGAAGTGGAAACAATCCAAATATCTCTCACCTGGTTAACGCATAAATAAAATGTGGTACAGCCATACAACAGGGTCTTATTTGGCAGTAGAGAGAAATGAAGGACTAAGAGAAGTTGCGAGATAGATGCACCTTTCAAACACATACCAAGTGTTCCATGGAGCCATGGAACAGGGACCACCTGTTCCATGGCTCCATTTCTGTGCAATGTCCAAAAGAGGCGAATCTAGAGACTGAAGACACTGTATTTTCCGGCGTATAAGAGGACTTTTTAACCCAGAAAAATCTCAAAAGTCAGGGGTCATCTTATACTCCGGGTGTCGTCTTATAGGGCGAATATATCCCAAACTCTATATTTTAACTGGAAAAGTTGGGGGTCGTCTTATACGCCAGAAAATACAGTAGATTAATGGTTGCCCTGGGCTAGAGAGGATGAGAGATGGGGAGGGGAGGGAGATTTGACAGCTGAGGGGTGCCTGGTTTCTTTTGGAAATAACAAAAAAAGTCCTAAAATTGATTGTTTGATAGAGGTACAACTCTATGAATTTACTAAAAACCACAGAACTGTACACTTTAAAGGGATGGATTGTATTATATGTGAATTATCTATAATCATAAAAATGTAATATGCTAATTAGACTGGACGACCTTCAGGACAACCTCCCAGAAGAAGACACGGTTAGGGGGGTGGGGCAGAGGAGAGGGGGGTGAGGCAGAGGCAGCTGCAGCGGCTGCGGAGGCTGAGCCCCTTGCATGAATGTCAGGCGTCGGGCCTCTAATGTACCAATAACGCCGTGTAGAGAAGAAGAAGAAGAAGAGTCCTGGGTTGTGAGTACATTTCTGATGCCCATATTGTCAAATCTGGGCTTCTCTGGACCACAGCTGGGCCAGCCAATCGCTCCTAACCGTGCCCAGCCCTTCATGCTATGAGCTCATCTAAAGAACCACGCTCACCCGAAACCGGTGTGGCTCCGTGGATAGAGCGTCGGCCTGCGGACTGAAAGGTCCCAGGTTCGATTCCGGTCAAGGGCATGTACCTTGGTTGCGGGCACATCTCCAGTAGGGGGCGTGCAGGAGGCAGCTGATGGATGTTTTCTCCCATCGATGTTTCTGACTCTCTACCCCTCTCCCTTTCTCTCTGTAAAAACTCTATAAAATATATTTTAAAAAAGAAGAACCACGCTCAGGTGCTGGCCCATCTGGGGCCTGAGAAAGCTAAGAGCGACTAGAATCTCCCTGCCTGACCTCAGTCCACACCAGGCCACGCGTGGCCCCTGAGCCTGCTCGTGGTGCGTCTGAACTGGGATGTGCTTTCAGTATAAAAAGAGACGTCGGATTTCAAAGACCTGGTGTTGGTGAGAAAAGTCAAACAGCTTATTAATAATTGTTTGCGCCGAGTTACATGCCGAAATGATATGATGGGTAAATGAAGCGAAATTAAATGTTATTTAAAATCAATGTCACCTGAGCTTTGTAATAGTTGGATGGTGGCGCCAGGAATTTTAAATTAAACATGTAGCTCACATTCTGTTTCTACTGGGTTGCACCGGTTCGGATTTTGAGGTATAAATAAATCATCAAAACGTTCCTGATCCCCTGTGTTTGGGGGCGGGGGGGGGATATTTTATGCAGACGTCTAAGCGGTAATTAACTTTGAAGTCCACTCAGCAGCTATATAAAATGCCTGCTGCCGGGCAATTACGAAGGCACAAAAGGTTCCTTGTCTGCTGGCCTCGGCCAAGGGGTCCTTGGGATGGAGCGAAAGAGGCTCAGCGAGGCCTTTTCAACCTTGGCGTGCCCAAGTCTTCACAAAGCACAAATGTTTCCCGAATGAGCCGGGCCCGGCAAACTTCCTGTGCCCTCTGCAAGAACCGGATCAAAGGGCGGCCTTTAGAAAGCCATGAAAGGACAGACTGAGAGGACAGACCCCCGTTCACAGGCCGAAAATGCCTTCTCCACGGGGTTGGATCGGGAAGGGGCTGTGCGTGTCCTCTGTGAGGGTTTCCCCCCTTCGCCCTCACGGAGGGGACCCTGATCTGTGAGGGGAGCTTCTGGCTTCTCCTGCTCTGGGTTTTCCTCTTTGCTCCCCTGGCCCAGGGCAGTGAGACCAGGGCACGCTCTAGACCAGCGGTTCTCAACCTGTGGGTTGCGACCCCTTTGGGGGTCCATCGACCCCATCATAGGCGTCGCCTAAGACCATCAGAAAACACAGATATTTACATTACGATTCACAACAGTAGCAAAATTACTGTTAGGGAGTAGCAAAGAAAATAACTTTATGGTTGGGGGTCACCACAACATGGGGAACTGTATGTAAGGGTCGCGGCCTTAGGAAGGTTGAGAACCACTGCTCTAGACTGTGGCTCCGCGGACACCTTAGAAAACTATCCAGACCCCCAACCCCCGGTGCGGCTCAATGGCTGAGTGTGGATCCACGAACCAGGGGTCATGGTTCAATTCTAGGTCAGGGTACATGCCTGGGTTTGTGGGCTCAATCCCTGTAAGGAGCATGCAGGGCATGGCCAATAAATGATTTTCTCTCATCATTGATGTTTCTCTCGCTCTCCCTCTCCTTTACTCTCTCTGAAGCCAATAAATTCCCTATATAATAAAAGTATAGTGTGCAAATTGTCCCCTCCACTGGGAGTTCATCCAGGAGTTCGACCAGGGGGTGGGGCAGGCCAGGGGAAGGGAGGGGGTACCCGGCCTGCAGCTGGCAGCCGCTAGGGACCCTACCAGTGCACTGGGCCTCACATAGATAAGATAGATAGATAGATAGATAGATAGATAGATAGATAGATAGATCTACATATATATTAAACTATCCAGTCAGCAGCTGTGCGTCGCTACAGGATGCCTAGGACCAAACCAGAGAGGGTCGGACTGGCATTGCCACCTTTTGTCCACCATCCAGATACCATTGCTGACGTGTGCACATAAGGAACTGTTTGACATTGAAACTGGGACTCAGAACTATTGGGACATTGAAATTGAGACTCAGACATTTTTTGTTCTTATAGTTTTATTTCTAGTCTGCAGAGGCAAGATTTTTTAAAGAAAAAAAGCGGAGGAGGGAGGAATAGATACAGAGGCAAAGGAGCAGTGAACAGACTGTCAAACTACAGCGGGAAGGCAGGGGAGGTTGGGGGGAGGGGCTGTAAGAGATCAACTGAAGGACTTGTATGCATGTATATAAGCAGAACCAATACCTCCACCCCCCCCCCCGGGCCGGGCCCCCAGGTCCGGGCATGTACTGGGGGGTAAGGGAGGACAGTGGGAGGTTAATAGGGGGAAAAAAGGAGACATATGTACTATTTGTAATACTTTAAACAATTAAAAAAATAAAAATAAATTTTAAAAAAACTACCCAGAGATGCATCTGTATCCCCAACAGAGGAAACAGAAATGGACCTGACATTGGACCTGAGAGGTGGCAGCCTCTGGTGATAAAGATGCCAGCTTAGGGCGTCCGGCTGCTCCTTCTTTACCCAGTCAAAGCCCAAAGGACTGAGCCATCTGAGCCTTCACCCTCACTCTCTGGGGTCAAGAATGCAGGTTTGGAGGTGCAGGGACATGGCCAGGGCTCCAGTTCCAACGGGGGTCCACCCCCTTCCAAAGCTCACGCCCTATGCGAACACTGGGCTACGGATGTGCCACCTCACGCCGCCACCACTGCTCCGAGCTGTGGTTTTTAAAAAGACCCATGGCCTGGCTTGGTGTGGCTCCATTGGCTGGAGGGTTGTCCCATTCACTAAAAGGTCGTGGGTTCGATTCCCCATCAGGGCACATACCTAACTGGCAGGTTCAGTCCCCCGTCGGGGTGTATGCAGGAGGAGACCCATCAATGTTTGACTCTCCCACTGATGTCTCTCTCTCTCTCTCTCTCTCCATCCTCTCTCTTTGTAAAATTAATAAAAGCATGTCCTCAGGTAAGGATTAAAACAAACAAGCAACAAAAGAAGTATATGAACTAGAATCCTGCCTCTTCAACAACGGAGCTACTTTTAAATTCTTAACCCACGTTTGCTCAGAATCTCCTGGAACAGGAGACAGTTTCATTGGCTTAACTGCCTTCATTGTGTGCATCACAGAAGCAAAGACAGAATATCTCTGGGTCCCTAACCCCTCCCGGGCCGCCCCGTGGAGAAGTGGGACGCAGATTAACGCTGTGTCCTGTCCCGGGGCAGCCGTTTCTTCCACCTGCTCGTGGATGGGAGAGCAGAGGCCAGGGACCAGCCTGTTGCAGCCCCAAGCGGGGGCCTGGCACGGTGCTCAGCGCGGGGCAGATGCAAAGACGAGTCCGCGACAATCTCTGCCTTTTAGAAGATGCCCCGGTAAGTGCCTATCCAGTTATTTGAAAGGCTGGAGACAAAGTGTGCCATTAGAACAAAGCTCATTTCTGGAGCTCGCTGGTGGCTTGAGACGTCTTCTAAATTATAGCAGTTGTTACAAAATGTACCTGCCTTACGACTTAAAAGAACGGGCTGTAACGTGGCTATTTCTGGAGGGACTGCTTCTGGGTGCAGGGAGGTAAGCAGTGTCGTCCTTTTCCATCCTCCTCCCACCCCTCTCGTTATGGGCCGGGCCTGGTCGCCAGTGAGCAGGTGGCCGGCGTAGCAGGCCCCGGCTGGTGTGGCTTAGAAAGGGAAGGGAGTTATGAGGGAAATGTCACTGCAGGCCACCAACCGTCTGGAGGCCTCTGGCGGGGAGATTTAAAGGTGGTGCCTCACCCATTTCCTGGCCAGAGGCGCCCAAGAAGCCAGGGTGCCTCTAAGGGTGGCCAAGGGCACCGCCCTTCTCTATCGCCAGCCATGGTGGGCAGGAGTCTGGCCCCCAGAGATATCCACATTCCAGTCCCTGGAATCTGTGACTGTGTCACTGCACACACCACCAGGGACTTTGCAGATGTCGAGTCTTGAGATGGGGAGATTTTCCCGCATTTTCTGGGCAAGCTGATTCTAATCAGATGAACCCCTAAAAGCAAAGAACCCTCCTTTGGAGAGAACTCAGAGTGATGCCACTTTGATGACTTCAAAGATGGGGGCAGGGATTATGAATGGTCTAACAAGGTTCCTAAGTAAAGGGGTGCGTGACACATCTTGAGGAGTCTTACCGCCATCTCCTGAGGGCCCACCCTGTTCCGAGCTCTCCCCACATATCTTCGGAGTCGTTCCTTCTAGCAATGAGTGTTACTATCCCATTTGAGAGATGAGGAAACTGAGACTCCTAGCATCCTCACGATCACCGTGCTCGTAAAGGAAGGCAGGCGCTGGATTCAAAACCAGCATGAGTTCTTCTCATGCCGCAGGCCTCCCCAAGACGGGAGCTGTCTGCGCCCCACAAGCTTCCCGAGACGTGCTGCGCTTGAATGCACTCGTCACACAGAGGCGGCTGGACCCCAGTTCTCAGTTCAAAGCTGCCCTCCCCAGCTGGGGAAGGGGAGAATTCTTGACGAGGTAACTAAGACGGGTTTCACCTCTAGCACTGAGCAACTGCTACTCAGAGGCCGGGCACAGACACAAAACAAAGCCCCTTCTCTCAACTTAAAGAACCCAGGCCTGCAACCCAGGCCTGCATGCACGCCTGGGCACAACCATGCCATTACAGTATAAGGCAGAAACCCAGCACTTCATCAAAGCTGTCAGCAAGCAAAGTGCTTCAAAAATAAGCGACAGCCACAGGAATGAATTCGGTGTGCTTCAGAAAGGAGGTCCAGTGGTACCTCAAGATACGAGTTTAATTCATTCCGTAACCTTGAGGCGTGGGAAACTATGAGACGCTCAAGTCGAGGTAAACTGGTGGGTCATGTGCAGCCGGCCAATCTGCATGATTACTCCTATCTCAAATGTTGCTTGTATTTCAAAGCAAAAATCGCTTGCTTGACAGCTCGTATCTCAAAAATCTCGTATGTTAGGGCACTCGTATCTCGAGGTACCACTGTAAGTCAAAGCAGACGCAGAAGGAAAATGTGGGGGTTGGGGGCACACAGGACGTCGCTGCATGAATGGAGTCAGTGGGAAGGCAGGGCAAGGGCTAGATTACAGACTGGGGACCACGGGGAATATGATGTTAAGGGAAGTCGGGATTTTATTTCCTCCTCCGAAAATATATTATTTTTACATACTTTCAATGCATTCCCTGGGGAGGCATGAAGACTTCTGAGCAGGCTAGTGAAATGTGCACAGCTGTGCTTTGAGGGAATTCCTGAAAGAGATACGGGATCAGCAACGGCCCCGTGGGCCCCTGAGAAGGTGACTAGCCAGGCTCAAAACCTGTCCTCCTGATCGTCCCCGGGGTCGGTGAAGTGTGACAAAGCCTACTACGTATCCAGTCCCCGCTCTCTCACTCTGTGACGCGAGCCACGTGGCTGAAACGTCCCGAGCCTCAGTGCCCTCATGTCTTCAATGATGAGGTTGAACTAAACACCTGCTCAAACCACATCTACCTCTCAAACTATGATCCCAAGTCACAGATTTCTGCACAGCACAGGTGTGTGTCTCTGTGTCCTCTGAAGCGTGCAGCAAGGAGATTACAGTGGTACCTCGAGATACAAGTGCCCTAACATACGAGATTTTTGAGATACGAGCCGTTGAGCGAGCGATTTTTGCTTTGAAATACGAGCAACAGGTGAGATAGGAGTCATCGCGCAGATCGGCCGGCTGCACACGACCCACCAGTTTACCACGACTCGAGCGTCTCATAGTTTCCCACGCCTCAAGGTTACGGAATGAATTAAACTCGTATCTCGAGGTACCAACGTACTGGTCCCCAGATCACTCAGATCTCCCTGTGGAGTCCAATGATGTCATTTACACCAAGGACCTGTTTCAGCGCACACGGGATGGGTATACAGGCAAGAGCCAGCTTCTTGTCTGCGAATGTTCCCTTGATGGAATAATCCGTTCCATTCCCCCAGTCGTAGAAAGTATCCCCCGCCTTCCTGTTGCAAATTCTAGACCGCTGTCTTAACGAACACCAGCTGCCAACCCTCTCCCAGCTCACCCGCTTAGCGGTGAAAAATAATCCGTCGGAATAAACCCACACATTTACATCCTAACGGCGGCATAAAAGCTAATGCTCTGTGACAGGCATTCCTCCGCGTTCCCACCACACCTCAGTCAAGGCCTGGCACGCTGGCTCCTTCCAACCGAATTCAGCCGATGGGCACCAATGGCCCTTCCTTCTGCAAAAGGAAGGAAGCGGGGTCCCTTAAAATGCGGCCATGTTGTTGGGGAAAATGAGGCATTTTTGGGGGGGGGATTAGCAATCTGAATCTGTGCCATGAGCCTAATGCACATTCTTGCTAGCCTATGATCTAGCCCAGTGGTCGGCAAACCGCGGCTCGCGAGCCACATGCGGCTCTTTGGCCCCTTGAGTGTTCTAATGCCACTTCTTCAAAATAATGTAAGACAGAAACCCAGAACCAACTTCTGCGCGTGGGCCACAAAGTTTCAATCGCACTGTATGTACGCGGCTGCATATGGTATTTTGTGGAAGAGCCACACTTAGGAGCCAAAGAGCCGCATGTGGCTCTCGAGCCGTGGTTTGCTGACCACTGGTCTAGCCACTGCCCCTTTAATTATCTGGTCCTGCAAGATCCGTTTACCCAAAATACTCCTTCCATTTTAGAGAGGCCATAAACCATCCCCAGACGGAGTTACCAGTACCGGTACCAGGCCAGGCCTTGAGTTGTGGTCCCGCTGCCCCCATCCCAGCACATGGGGCTTTTGGCAAAGCCCGTGAAAGGTCCGGCAGGCCCATTCCGTGTTTGGGAGACAGAGAGACCCAGAGAATATAAAGAAGGGAAAGCCTCCTTCACGTCAGGGCTCAGGATCTGGAGAGAAGCAGACCCTCCTGAGTCACTGTACCGGCTACAGGTTGAAATGTCTGGGAATGAATGGGTTTGTCCTGTGTCTCCTGTTCTCCTGCGTATTTTTTTTTTTTCAGTGGCCTGGTAAATCCTGTAACCATATCTACAGGGCACAAGTAGAAGTCACACCTGGGAATCCTATCAGGACCCGGATGAAGAGAACAAGCCCGGAGAAAGGAGCAGGCCAACCTATGATCTCTCTTCTCCTCGGTGGCTGGCTTTGCCTTTACGCCAACAGAGAACTGATCATCCAAACCAGTTGGAGCAGCGGTTCTCAACCTGTGGGTCGCGACCCCTTTGGGGGTCAAACGACCCTTTCACAGGGGTCACCTAAGACCATCGGAAAACGCAGATATTTACATCACGATGCATCACAGTAGCAAAATTTCATGGTTGGGGGTCACCACCACAAGAGGAACTGTACACAAGGGTCGCGGCCTTAGGAAGGTTGAGAACCACTGGGTTGGAGGCTCAGCTACGCCTGTTGCTCTGTCATGTCCAGCTCCCCGAACCTGCTGCTGGAATCCGGAAACTGCGGATAAACAGGTTGAAACACAGAAACAGATCCCATACCACTCAGACCTAACGTGAGGGAAAACACCAGCGACTCCCTCCTCCCGGGGAATATACACACGCAGAGTCTAATCTGGCAGCCGTCCAGGATCTTCTCTCCAAGAGCCGTTGGGTGATTGAAGGAGATGAGGATTTTAGTGCTTTGACTCCGCTCTAAATATACACCAGTTGAATGGGTCCGTCTGTTGTAAATATCAAGGAATTGTGTTGAAGACTTCAGATCTCCAGGAGGGAAAAAAAAAAAAAAGTTCTCTGCCATTTTTCTTCAAACCTTTCAAGATACTTAAATGACTCCTAATTTTATTTTAAAAAAAAATACTAATCCTGGTGTTTAATGATGATAAAGGACTTGTCTATGTTTGTAACAAATCACCAGAACAAAAAGCTATTACAGGGTAATTAAACACCACGTTCGGCGTGGAGGCGGAGAAAGGAAGAATTTGCAAATGACTTTTTACAGCCTGCTCCGAAGTTTCCAGAAGGGGGAACACGGTTAATCGTGCAGCTCCTCACAGGTGTTCAGAAGTCATCGGGAGCGGTATGGGATGGCCTGCAATTCCAGAGCCTCTGATCTTCCCAGGACCCCAGCGGAGGGCTGTCCCCATCTGAGCCCCCATCTTTGGAAAGCCCATTCAGAGGCAACTGCTGCAAAGCCCACTTTCCATGTGTTTGCCTGGGGGAGGAGGGAGTGGGGGTGTCTCAGACACCTCATTAAATGTGGTTTCCTAGCTCCGGCCCAAGAACAAGTTACTTCCAGTTCAGGCTTGAGGATGCAGAGGCCACAGGCTCATGTGACAAGCTCAGGGAAGGAAGGCCCGCATGGAGGGAGGCCTTGCAAACTCAGAGACTGGACATGGCCTGCTCCAGTGAAACTCTTAGAGGCCGGGAAGACCACAGGAACCCATTGAATTCTCACCTGGCCAGGGCCAGACCGACTTTTAACCGAACAGCACCTTGGGATCCAGTGAAATGAAGGGAGGAGCATCACGCAGACGCCAGCTGCAGCTGGTGCAGGGACGCGGGGCTAGAACCCTAGCTTGGAGCCAGCCAGCCTCTGCTGGGGCACACAGAGCCGGGGACAGCTCCCCTTCCTCGGGGAAAGGGGCCCCAGCAGGAGGCTGCCGGCACCTCCTCGCACATAAAAGGAGAAAGGGCTCCCTGTTGCATATTTACAAAATGACCAAGTAAGGACACGTGTGAGGAAAGCAAGCGGAATGGATATGGTTCCTGTCTCCGGGAGGCAGGTGATCTGAGGAAAACCAGGCCCGGAGGGGGAAAATGATGAAACACAGGCAACCGATGCAAACGCAGTCAGTCCCTCTCTCTCTACACATGAAACATGCGCCGTGTGTGTCTCCCATGTGAGGGAAGCGGCAGCTGGGAGAATGACAGAGCATTTATTGAGCCAAGAAGAACGGAAAGAGGAAAATAAAGGCATGGTCCAGTCACCACGTCTGGAAGCTCCCCGTCTTCCAAAACGTCAAGGTACAAGTTCATCTGTTTCCAGAATAAGTTATACCTCCTCCCTCTCCTGCCTCCCAGACCCAACCCCACACGTGGGCTGGATCCTGTGATGGCCTGTCTTCTCCACCGCCCGGGAAAGTTCGCTTCCATGCAACTGTGTTTCAGCGTGACACCCACAGCAAACAAAAACGTTCAGTGAAGCCGAAACCGGTTTGGCCCAGTGGATAGAGCATCGGTCTGCGGACTGAAAGGTCTCAGGTTCAATTCCGGCCAAGGGCATGTACCTTGGTTTTGGGCACATCCCCAGTAGGGGGCGTGCAGGAGGCAGCTGTTCGATGTCTCTCTCTCATCGATGTTTCTAACTCTCTAACCCTCTCCCTTCCTCTCTGTAAAAAATCAATAAAATATATATATTTTTTTAAATGTTCAGTGAAGTCTCCCTCCTGCTTCTGTCCAAATTCCCACTCTCCCTCCACATGTAACCGTTATTCTTCGTGTCATGTGTATCCATCCGGAGTTTATGTTTGCATAAGCTTCATGTTTTATACAAAAGGCAGAGTATAATCCAAATTTGCTTTTACTCATCTTGGGAATCTATTCTTTTTTTTTTTTTACAGCCGTAGAATATTCCGCTCTGGCTGCGCCACAAAATATTGAACCACACCGCTATGGATGGACACATCCCTTATTGTTTTACAGATGAGAAAACGGAGGCTCAGAGAGGTTCAGTGAATTGCCCGAAGTCACACAGCTGGCAGAGGAAGGACGCATGCTGGGGCTGATGACATTCAAGCCTAAGTTCTTACACAATTCCCTGCGTTTGCTGCCTGGCACAGCACCTGATATGTAACAGATACTCAATCAGTACTGTATTTGTTGCGTGCTGAATAGATGAATGGAACAACAAACCAATAGTGGAAAGAAAAGAAAAAAAAAAAGCAAGAGGCGCCATCCTGCTCTCTCTCCGCCATCCTTCACTGGTGTCACGCTCTTCCTCCTCCCTCTGCAGGGACCTGCATCCACGCAGATCCACCCCTGTATTCGTCACAGGAGCACAAAGAAGTTCTGGGCCATTCCCGGTTCCAACCGCTAGCAGGTTCTCAACCGCCTAACACATCGGAAAACACAGATATTTACAGTAGGATTCATTAACAGTAGCAAAATTACAGTTATGAGGTAGCAACGGAAATAATTTTATGGTTGGGGGTCACCACCACATGAGGAGCTGTCTTAAAGGGTCGTGGCATTAGGAAGGTTGAGAACCACTGGTCTAAAGTGCCCGAAAGCGGACACAGGTGCGTTTTCCACACTGTGCTGTGCGGGCGGCTCAGCCGTCCAATAAATGTAACACCGGATTAGACACACCGCTCGGTGCATTCGCACACAGCTGACGTCCATGCAGGCACCTCTGGGAGCAGCTGCTGGAAGGTGCCGAGTGTCACAGCAGGAAGGCTGTGTCTGTCCACGTCCCGGGCGCAGGGAAAGGCAGGCCTGCACGCTGACCTGCCCGTGACCTTGAGGGGTAGCATAAGGGTTTACCTCTCCTGACACGGGAGTGAGAGAAGAGCAGCAAACTCTGTCCCCTGCAGTCAGCCTTCCGGGCCCTCCAAAGAGGGGAACCTCTGTCTCCCACAGGCCCGGGCTTAAAGCCACTCCAAATGCGTATACACCAGTGCCTGGCCGCGGCCTCTGTGCCTAGTCCACATGCACCTCCAACTTCTGGGAAGTGGGCGGCCGCCTGGGAAAACGCACCCCATCCTGTCCTGTTTGATACTAAGCGATACCTCACGAGACCTCAGAAAGGCAACCGAATTGGTTGTGATCTGCTCAGTGAAAGAACACGTGTTCTACAATTATTCTCATCTAACCCATTTCCTCTGAAATCAGAGGACATTACCGATCCTTCTGAGATGGGGATATTGAAAATCTCTTCCTCCGCGTTTAATTTACATTATTGGCATACCAAAGAAATGGCCATTTCTTTTAAAGGCTGCAATGTACAAAAAGGTCTATCCTGCTGAAACCTGTTTGGCTCAGTGGATAGAGCATCGGTCTGTGGACTGAAAGGTCCCAGGTTCGAATTCCCCGGTCAAGGGAATGTACCTTGGTTGTGAGCACATCCCCAGTAGAGGGAGTGCAGGAGGCAGCTGGTCAATGTGTCTCTCTAAAGGATGTTTCTAAATCTCTATCCCTCTCCCTTCCTCTCTGTAAAAAATCAATAAAATATATATTTTTTAAAAAGGTCTATTCTTTTAGCCCATGTGTTTGCCTGCTAGCTATAGAGTTAATATGTCCATCTTCCCCTAAAGTGAGAAACTTTTGAAGTATGTGTGTGTGTGTGTGTGTGTGTGTGTGTGTGTGTGTGTTTCCTCAACTGGGCTCACACTGGAACATGTGGAACAGAAATCTCAAAGCAGGACTAGCATGAGCCATGTCCAGCTATATTAGAAGCAAAGAGGAAAATCTATTTTCCCAAACTGCCTAGGGGAGGGAGGGGGGAGAAGAGATGGAGAGAGAGATAAAGAGAAAGAGAGAGAGAGAGAGATTCACCAGCCAATCAATCAACAAACAAGCTCATCTTCCTTGGTGAGTTTCCTTTAAAAATGTTGATATTCGTGGTTCTTCCTACCACACCAAGTTCGTGCATTTTGTTCAGACAAAGCCGGGGTCCGGCTGAGCACTGTGACGCACTGCGTGCCTTGCACGGCTCAGGTTTCCCGTGACAGTCAAAATGCAGATCACGAAGGGATCATTTCTTGACAGTTTTGTTTTATAATTATTATTATCACAGTGCAATTTTCGTGGGGCTCTGCCGGATATATATCAGAGGTGAAAATCTTTTTAAAGTAAATCATTATAAAACCCCTTTCCTTTAAACCATGCTGGAAGTGCAGTGGCTAAAGGTCTTTCGGGAAAATAAATAATGGAAATTTCGTTATTGATCTCGTGAAGAGGCAGTGAATCTGATGAGTTATTGTTATTTTACCCACAGCAAATATTACGAGGCCCGAAATAATAACATTCAATTAAAGAAAGAAAGCCAGATAGGATGCAGGAGGAGAACGTGGCTTGACAACGAATTCCTTTCCCCTACTTCCTGAACGCTAGCTTAGCCTGCCGAACATTTAGAATGAAATTCCTTTTTAAAAGTCCTCTCCCTTGCCACCGCAATTACTAGAATGATATTTATCTTGCGAGAGACAAGTGTCATCTTCAACAAAAGGTTGCTGATTTTCATTAAAAGATAAGTTAGACTTGTTTTATTCTAATCGAACTAGAGGCCAGGTGCGCAAAATTCGTGCATGTGGGGGAAGGTACCTTAGCCTGGTCTGCACCCTCTCCAATCTGGGACCCCTCAGGGGGCGTTTGAAACCAGCAGTTGGACATCCCTCTTGCAATCTGGAACCACTGGCTCCTAACTGCTCACCTGTCTGCTAGCCTGATTGCCCCTAACTGCCCTCCCCTGCCGGCCTGGTTGCCCCTAACCCGCCACTACCTCAGCCCCCACTACCATGACTTTGTACAGAAGGGCATACAGATGGATGTCCGGAAGATGTCTGCTCTAATGAGTATATCACCCTTTTATTTGTATAGATAACAATAACAAAACCTGAAGCAAACAGTCAAGTCTTATTGACTGTTGCCAAATTATCGCAGTTAAACTTGAGCAAAACTATGAAAGCCGTTTTGAAAGCGTTGTCCCTGTTAGCACGGCCTCTCCTTACAGGAGCTGAGGGTCGTTGAGACTGAAAGGTCACAATGGGCCCCCTCTCCCCCCAGAGCTTCGCTAGAACAAGGAAACCGGAGCCTTCTGAGGGAGACAGAGGACAGACGGCCGCGGCAGGTGCTCGCCTGACTTCTCCGTGGTGGACGGGAAACAATGGGGAGCCACTGCATGTTTAAGTGCTGGGTCTGGTTTGCGAAGCCATCGAGAGCTCCAAGGAGCTTCTGAGTGCTAGGAACCAGCTGCCACAACCTTCCATCTTCCGGACAAAGCGCCCACTGTTCTGCCTGGGCTGACCCCACACACTCACCGCACTCCCATGGCAGAGAGCCTACGGCTCGGCAGCCCCGTTCTCGCTGGATGGTGAGACTCCCCAACCCCCAGCTCACTTACTCCACGTCCCCCTGCACCCTCCTTCCCGGGCTCAGAAAACACCCCAGCCACCACCCCCGCAGGCAGCGAGAATGACCACTGAAACCTCCATACCCAACGGCTATTTCCTTCTCATAAAGAGTAGCAAAACCCCCTTTACAAAAAGCCAGCTCTGAGAGGCGGCTTTCATCATCAAGGACCGCGGTCCGCAAACTGTGGCTCTCGAGCCACATGCAGCTCTTTGGCCCCTGGAGTGTGGCTCTTCTACAAAATACCATGGCCTGGGCGAGTCTATTTTGAAGAAGTGGCATTAGAAGAAGTTCAAAAAATTTGGCTCTCGCTGAAACTGGTTTGGCTCCATGGAGAGAGCATCAGCCTGCGGACTGAAAGGTCCCAGGTTCGATTCCGGTCAAGGGCATGCATCTTGGTTGTGAGCACATCCCCAGTTGGGGGGCATGCAGGAGGCGGATGATCGATATTTCTCTCTCATTGATGTTTCTGACTCTCTATCCCTCTTCCTTCCTCTCTGTAAAAAATCAATAAAATATATTTTAAAAAATTGGCTCTCGAAAGAAATTTTCATCGTTGTCCTGTTGATATTTGGTTCTGTTGATAATGAATGAGTTTTCCGACCGCTGGTCAAAGAGATTCGTCCTAGGATCTCTCAAAAGACAAAGCAACCAGAGGGTGAATGGACTCACTTTGAACTTTTGCCCTTCGGGACCACCTCACACAGCACTGGGGTGGAGTGAAATAGAGGGGCCTCAAAATAGGGGGGAGAACCCTAGAAAGGGTATGTCTACCTGTCTACCCTCCACTCACTAGAGCAGTGGTCCTCAACCTTCCTAAGGCCGCGACCCTTGCGTACAGTTCCTCATGTGGTGGTGACCCCCAACCATGAAATTTTGCTACTCTTATGCATCGTGATATAAATATCTGCATTTTCCAATGGTCTTAGGTGACCTGTGTGAAAGGGTCGTTCGACCCCCAAAGGGCTCGCGACCCACAGGTTGAGAACCGCCGCACTAGAGTATCCCAGTAACTATCACCTGCTTTAAAAAAAAATACATACACACACACACACACACATACACACACACTCACACACACACACACACACACTATATTATTGATTTCAGAGAAGAAGGGAGAGGGAGCGAGAGATGGAAACATCAATGATGAGAGTGAATCATTGATTGGCTGCCTCCTGCACACCCCCCACTGGGGATCGAGCCTGCAACCAGGGCATGTGCCGTGACCGGGAATCGAACCGTGACCTTCTGGTTCATAGGTCAACACTCAACCACAGAGCCACGCTGGCTGGGCTCACCTGCTTTTTTGACCCATTTCCCCCAAGCTTCGGGCTGGAGGAGAGAGATGAGGTATGCATTCCTACAATCTGGCATCTTCCACAAATGTCTGCCGACCAAGTAAAAGACTAAGGAAGAGATGGATGAAAAACAGCCAGCAGACAGAGTGCTCCCTCTATGCCAGGAATGACACTGAGCGTTTAATACTCTGGACACCCGTAAATTCAGATCACCCCATTTTACAGATGATGAAACTGAGGCTTAAAGAGGTTAAGACTTCCCATCGAAGACTTATAGAGTTGAGATCTAACACCAAACCCTCTGTACCAGGCCTTCTGCTCCCAAATGCTGTGATGAAGCCTTTCACAGATTAATAAAAACGACTCTCAATCTTCACAAGCGAGCCCTTACTCAGATGCACCGATTCGCACATCATGGGCAAACCTACTTTCACATCACGGGTAATTTACAATTTCATAACACACTGCATTCCTAAAACATGGGTGTTTCTTCGCAAAAACAATCCTCTTCAGAGAGCGAAGCCACGGAGGGCCTCCTGCCAGAAGAACCTCCAGAACGTTCAACCCCCAACGTCAGGGGGAATCGCACCAATTCCCACGTCTCCAAGAACTTGTCACCGCGCCGTTCACGGTCCCCGTGCTTTGAGCCAACGAGCAGGGGAGCGTTTCAAATCGCCTGGAAGAGAGCGAGGACACAGAGGCCTCCGAGAACCCCAGCTGTCAGAACGAATCTCCGCCCCGCCGTGTCTCCGTTCTTGGGGAGCCTCCACGGCGAGGCGGAAATGCAGGGCCTTGGGGGGGTCCCAGAAGCTGCCCGGCTGAGGGTGGGCATTGCGTCTGGGCCCCAGGGCGGCGGGGGTGCTCAGCTGGGGGGAGCAGCAGCTCAGTGGGCATGGGCACGCGGTGCCACGCGGTGCAGATGAGCTCGGGATGGAATTAACAGGCCTTGGCTGAGGCTGCTCTCTGGCAGCCAACAGAGGCGCATGGGAAGCAGGTCCCATCTGGAACTGCTCAGAGGGGCAAATTGGATCTTTCTGTAACCCTGGGGGTCCTGGCCACGCTACAGTGGTACCTCGAGATACGAGTTGAATTCGTTCCGCAACCTTGAGGCGTGGGAAACTGAGACGCTCGAGTCGCGGTAAACTGATGGGTCGTGTGCAGCCGGCCGATCCGCGCGATGACTCCTATCTCAACTGTTGCTCGTATTTCAAAGCAAAAATCGCTCGCTCGACAGCTCGTATCTCAAAAATCTCGTCTGTTAGGGCACTCGTATCTCGAGGTACTGCTGTATTTGGATGGTGAGATACAGGTGGGCACTGCAGCCTTTTCAGACGCAGGGTCTGATGCCCCTGGCTAGGCTACCGCGTGCTTTCACCAGAGGGGAGCTAGAAAGTCCCTGGGATCAGGAAGAAGCTTCTCGCCCACCCGGGCGGAGGGAAAGCACCTGGCTCCCCTCCCCAGCCATCCCCACCGAAAGGCAGCGAGGAATGTCCACGGAGGCGAAAAGGGGGTTCAAGTACGCAATTCCTTAGCGAGGGTCTGAATCGTGAAAGAATGGCGATTTCCAAAACGGAAATTAAAAAAGAAAAGAAAGAAAAAGCCATCAATCATGCCCCAGCTGTGTTTGCGCATACAATGTGAAGGGGAAAACTGAGGCGATTACCCAGTTGATTTCGATCAAAACATCCCCTGGCCGAGACCGGTTTGGCTCAGTGGATAGAGTGTCGGCCTGTGGACTGAAGTGTCCCAGGTTCAATTCTGATCAAGGGCATGTACCTTGGTTGCTGGGCACATCCTCAGCAGGGTGTGTGCAGGAGGCAACTGATCAATGTTTCTCTCTCATTGATGTTTCTAGTTCTCTATCCCTCTCCCTTCTTCTCTGTAAAAAAACAATAAAATATATATTTTTTTAAAATATCCAGAAAACTGAAGCTGTAATCTGGGGGATTCTTGTTTGCTTGGCTTGGATTATCCAGATCATCCCTTCATCTCTCCCTTGTTCTTATAATTTTTTTAATATATTTCTTCATTGACTTTAGAGAGGAAAGGAAAAGGAAAGAGAGAGAGGAACATCAATGATGAGAGAGATTCACTGACTGGCCGCCTCCTGCACGCTCCCCACTGGGGATGGAGCCCGCAGCCCAGGCATGTGCCCTTGATCGGAATCGAACCTTGGACCTTTCAGTCCTCAGGCTGACGCTCTCTCCACTGAGCCAAGCCGGCTAGGGCTCTTCCCTGTTCTTATTTAGACACAGCCTAAAGCCATCCCATGCACTAATGGCTGAAAGTGCATACGTGGACCCAAGTGTCTATGGCAATATGATGTGTGGATGTAAATCAACCCAAGCTGAAGTCAAGTCTGAAGCTGGTAACCCTGTTTTGACAATTTGACTCTAAACACAGATCATTCCTTTTAAACTCCAAAACTCCAACCCCGATCATAAATCACTTAAGTAGATAATGACAATTCATATACAAATAAAAAAAAACAATCCATATATAATCAAACATGTCTTAAAACTGCCCTATTGTGATCCTTTCATTATCTAAAGAGAGAAGGCATCCATGAAAACAGAGCTTTTGATAACAAAGAACCCTTTCAAAAATTGCCTCCTTTGCTCTTCAGAAATCACATTTACGTCAAATGTATTTTCTTGAATCAGGTAGAAAAAACTACCTCCCTTCTAAATATCACTTCTCACCTTGATTTTTGAATAATCTATTTTATTCAAAAAAAATGTCTATCATTTTACGTGACATTTAAAATCTTATTATTTTACTAGTATGCCCCTCAAATTTAACTGATTTTGAAACATATTTTCCAACTGCAGAACATAATTCAAATATTTGTATCACAAAAGAAAAGCCGAGAATGTCACTAACTCAAATTCAGCCCCAAATCATAAATTGGTTTTAATTAAAGATAACGTGATAAGCCCGCATGTTGAGAGAAATGAATCGGGGGAAGATGCCATAAAAACAGTTATCTTTTGCAGAGAAATTAAAAATGGCAGAAAGAATCCAATAAAGCCGGAGAGGCCTGTTGAAATGTTTTGTTTGAATCCTTTACCGAAGCCCTCTGGTTAACATGTGGTGCTTCTCATTTCTGGTCTGTAAAGGACACCCACGCCCAAGAAAGGAAGAAAAACAAACAAACAAACAAAAAAACACACAGAGAAAATATTAAACATAATGTAAAAAGAAAAGAAAAACACATGAAAGCAAGATAAACCTAGTCACATGCCAACGGGGCAATAATTTTCACCGTGGGCCACACAGGTAGAATCATCTGGAAGCTTTAAAAATATACCTGAGGGTGGGCTCCAGGTTATAGATCTCCAGATCCCAGGTGATTCCCATGTGCAACCCATCTTGAGACAGGGACATGCCATGAGACTGTGACAGGGACACGAAGGAGCAGCCACCCTGGTCACAGGCCCTTGTCCAGGGCACCAGCAAAAACCTCACTGCAGGAGACCAGTAGCCAGTAAGGTCCAGACCTTGAAATGAGGCCCTGAGTATCCTGACTCACTGCTCTCCGGACAAGACCCGGAAAAAGCTGGAATCCTGCCTGAACATGGCATCCCAAGGACATTCTTCACGTGGCGTGTGAGTCCCAAGGCAAGGAATTCACCCAAACGTGGACCCCAACCCACTCAAACCTGTGGGGTCCAGCCAAGCAAACACAGATTCTGCAAGACCCCATCCTCTTCAATGTGGTTTCTGAAGCTTTTTAAAAAGGGGGCAATTTTTGAAGGAGCTCTTTGTTTTTGAAAACTCTGTTCTCGTGAAAATCTTCTCTCCTCAAATAATGAAAAAACAAAAAAAAGTAGGGCAGTTTTAATGACACGTTTCATTGTGGATGGATTCATTTGATAATTAGACGTTATCATCTGCTTAAGTGACTTTTTATAGGGGGTGGAGTTGAAAAGGAATGATCTCTGGTTGTAATCAGGTTTTCAAAACAGGATCCCAAAATGTGGACTTATTATAGTTGAAATATTAAAACATGTAGCAACAAAATCCTGATCGGATTTTCAGGGGCAACAAGTGGGAGAATGAGATAGATCGATCTGAAAGGAGGCTTAAGAATAGGTTCAGTAAGATAGAGGAACAAACGGAAACCACAGAAACACATCTTATTAAAAAGTATTTTAAACATGTATATAGGAATTCTAAGATGAAAATATAAAGCCGTGGAAATAAACAGCTCAACAGATGGGTTCAATGAAACACAAGGAGAGAAAATTAATGACTAGGAAAACAGACCAAAAGCCTTGACCCAGAGCATACCTCAGAGAAACAAAATACACGAATACCAACTCCTGAGACCTGCAGGACGGAGTAAGTGATCTGTCTTCTATTAAAAGTTCAAAAGGAGGATAAATGAGAGAAAAGAGGAGCATTAGAAGAGATCACCACTGAATGTTGAAGAACTAAACAAAGACATGATTTTTCAGATAGAAAAAAATGAATCATACCTAGCACCAAACAGAAGTTAAAAATAAATCACACCTAAATATCTGTGAAATAAGTGAATTAAAAACAACCCAAATCATAAAACTATTGGAAGTAGCTCCAAGAAATAAACATTAGACTGACAACAGACTTGACATCAGCAACAAGAGATGCCAACTGACAGGGAAATTATAGTATAGAAGCACTAAAAGAAAATAATTCCCAAACTAGAATATTATATCCAAGCAAACTATTTAAGGATGAAAACAAAGACATTTTCAACATTTAAAAAGATGCAGTGAACCACACATTTGATAAAGGATTATATCCAAGATATATAGAACTCTTAAAACTTAACAATAAGAAAATAAACAACCCGGTTTTTAAAATGAGTAAAAGATCTGAACAGACAATTCACCAAAGACGATACACCAGTGGCAAATAAGCATATGAAAAGATGTTAAACATCATATGCCATTAGGCAATTATAAATTAAAATAAAATAACTATAATATACTACTATACAGACACCTTAGACTGGCTAAAATCCAAAAAGCTGACAGTACTAAATGCTGACAAAGGTGCAGAGCATTTGGGAACTTGCATGCATTGCTCATGAGAATGCAAAATAGTACAGCAGCTTTGGAAGACAGTTTGAGAATTTTTACAAAACTAAACCACAGACCTAAAAATATAGTCTGCCATCATACTGCTAGGTAGGTAGCCAAATGAGTTGAAAATGTTTATTTACACCAAAAATCAAACACAAATAATTATAGCACCTTTATGCATAAGCTTCAAAAAGTAAAAGCAACTTGAGCTAAAAGGAAGAGGTCCGTAGGTGAGTGGATAAACAAAGTGTAGTACACATCAAGACAAGGGAATAGCATTTAGTAAACTACCAAGTCACAAAAAGACACGGAAGAACCCTAAGTTCAATTATGGAGTGAAAGAAGCTAATCTGAACGCTTATATGATTCCCACCAGATGACATTCTGGAAAAGACAAAACCAGGAAGGCAGTAAAAAGATCAGCGGCTGCCCATGGCTCAGGGGATGGGGGGCGAGGAACAGGTGGAGACCAGGGGAGTGTCAGAGAGGTGAAGCCATTCTGTATGATACTGTAACAGTGGATACATGATGTTATCATTATCCCCCACAGAGCTATCTATAATCATAAAAGCACAATATGCTAATTAGACTGGACGTCCTTCCAGATGAAGCAGTGCCAGAGGGAAGCCCAGGTCCCGGGTACGAGCAGCCGGGGGGAAGGAAGGTCTACTCTTGCACAAATTTCATGCACTGGGTCTCTCGTCTAACATAAAGAAAAATCAGACCAGTAAGGGTTCACACGGACTGTACTTAATAATAATGTATCAGTATTGGCTCATTAATTGTATGCACCAACCTGACACAGGATGTGAAATTGGGAGAAACTGGAGGAAGAAGGCATCTGGAAACTTTCTGTACTATCTGTCCCATTTTTCTGTAAATCCAAAACTGTTCTGAAAGTACAGCCCATGAATTAGAAAGAGAAAAATGAAAAAAGACAGTAATAACTTGGTAAAAACACTTGAGAAAAATCACTATGAAAAGATCTGCATCAGCAAAAAGGACACAGGACCCAGAGGGTTAGCAAAGAAAATCGGGTTAAATAGTTAGGAAAGTGAAAGATGTACCAACTACTTCAAAACAAACTCAGTCCCTCCCAACTGCCCTCCCCTGCTGGCCTGATCACCCACAGCTGCACTCCCTTGCAGGCCTGGTCCCTCCTAAC
>JAAGEH010001022.1:4418-14900 GCA_011751065.1 Lasiurus cinereus
TCTATTCCTCCTCTTCCTCTCCCTCCTCCCCATCCTCCTCCTCTTCTTTCTCCTCTTCCTCCTCCTCCCTCTTCTTCCCCCTCCTCTCTCCACTCCCTCCTCCCCCTCCTCCTCCTCCTCCTCTTCCTCTCCCTCCTCCTCCTCCTCCTCTTCTTTCTCCTCTTCCTCCTCCAGCTGGGTTGCCCCCAGTCTCCCTCCTCTTTCCTTATGGGGGGCGGGGGCAGGGGGAGGCCAGGGCACTGGGCGGCGCAGGGGGCGGGCCCAGCACTGGGCACCTGTGCCCGGTCTCTGGGCGCATCCCATCCACTTTCGCAAGAGGCCTCCACTGTACAGACCCCTACGGGCGGGAGGCCCCTACGGGCGGGCGGGCAGGCATCTCACAGTGGAGCTGGGCCCTCGCCCTCAGCTCTGGTTCCCATTGATGGGTCTGGAGGCCTTGGGAGGCGCCTGGGTCAGGGCGAGGACCACGATATCCTGGAGGGCGGAGGGCGGGTGGGGGTGCTCTTTGAAGACAGGGGGCCCTGAGTTTGAAAGTGGGGGCCGGGGAGTCGGGCCAGGCGGTGGGTCGTGCCTGACCGGGCTGAGTGGGGGGGCAGGCGGTTCCTCACGCCTCTGAGCGCCTCCTTTTGTGTAAAACAGCTCCACCTCGCCATTTGACGCGAGTAACAGAGCCGGGAGCGCTGAAAGGGGTCCCTAAATATTAGCTACGCCCCGAGGCCAGGTGTGACCGCCCCACCCATCCCCCAGGGGGGAAGATAGTGGGTGCTCCCAGAGACAGGGCTGCAGGCTCCCTTTTCTCGGGGTGAGGGCCCCGGTGTCACCTCACTCGCCTCCGGCCAGCAGGGTGGGGTGGCCAGGGGTCTGTGTGGGCAGCTGAGTAGCTCGGCATCTGGAACGTGTGTTTGTGAATTTAAAACGTGGTGAGTGACCCTGTTAATGCGTCCAAAGCGCCGCTTCTCGGGCTGGGAGCAGCCCCTATGCTGGGGGCAGCCCGGGTTCGACGCCGAGACCAGGCCCGTGACTCGGCAGGTTGCGCTGTGGCCCGCAGTCAGGAGTCTCAGCACCCCCTGGGTGGGCCAGGGTCTTGGGGAACCGCCCTGGTGCCCCTTCCTCCCAGCCACGCAGCTACAGGGGCGCCCCTGTGCACGAGGCGGCTGAGCCCCCTGTGCTGAGGTCACAGGGGTCAAGGGAGCCCGTCCCCCTCCCTCCAGGAGTCTCCCCCATCCAGCAAGGTGGCTGAGACAGGTGGGCGGGTTACTCCGGGGCAGGCCTTGTGCCCACAGGGTGGGTGAGGTGGTTTCCACATCGAGTGCAGCCACTCCTGGCCTAGCTCATCAGGGAGGCCTGCCTGGAGGAGGCGCCATTGGGGCCGGGCTCAAAGGGCCAGGGAAACCGAGCATTGCGACTCTTCTCAAACGAGGTGCTGCAGCCATTCCAAGTGACAGAGTAGGACCGGTGAGGAGGCGGGGACCCCACGTCTTCCTGCCTCTCCCCGTCCCCCCTCTCCCCCAAAAGAAAATAAAATAAAGAGACCCGCCGAGTCCCCTCTGCAGGAGACACTGGCACGGCGCATCTCGGACCCATTCGCTGGGTTGGGAAGCGCTGGGTCCGCCCCCCGCCCCCGCTCCCCCATGATGCTGGTGCTGAGCGAGTGAATGACGCGTCGGCCATGCGGGGTCCCGGCGGGGAAAGGTCCCGCCACGCATGCACCAGGAGCTGCGTGGGGCTGGCTGCGTGCGCGGCCCCCGCCCCCTCCTGACCTGTGGCCCCCTTGGCAGGTGCAAAACATGTCCCAGTCCATCGAGGTGCTGGACCGGCGGACCCAGCGGGACCTGCAGTACGTGGAGAAGATGGAGACCCAGATGAAGGGCCTGGAGTCCAAGTTCAAGCAGGTGGAGGAGAGCCACAAGCAACACCTGGCCCGGCAGTTCAAGGTGCGTGTGCTCCGCCCCCTCCCGGGCAGGGCAGGGCGGGGCGGGGCGTGCTGCCCTTGGAGGGGCTACCCTGTCCCCCCTAGCACTAGCCGTGGGGGGCGGGGGAGCTGAGCTGAGCGAGGCTAGCTCTCTGCTGTCCTTGGAGACGAGGCAGCTGCCTGCTTGTGCCCCAAAAGGGAAGCCGGTGGGCCGCGGTTCCCAGCACCCGCTAGCGTCAGAGGCCAGGGCGGGTCCCGGGTCCGAGCTCTGGCCCAGCACCTCAGCCGAGCACTAGGTTCAGGGGTTAGCGCCGGGCCTGGGCAGGGGCACGCAGGGCCACATCCCGGTCCGACCTCATTGAGCTGTGGCACAGCCCCCCCCAAGGGTCACAGGGAAGAGAGAGAGAGAGACAGCGACACCTTTCTCACTCCCTGGTAAATGCTCCGCCTCTCCCCGGTGGCTCTGGGCCTGCGGGCCGGAGCGTGGCCTGACATTATATATACATACGTCCGAATATGTATATATGTTACATCACACATCCATACACACACACACACACACACACACACACACACACACACACACGCCAGCGCGGACGTGGCCTCCGAACTCCTAAACGGAGAAGCGATGGCCCCCTTCATGAAGGCAGACAGCGTGTCCACGAGCCCGCCGGCCCCGATGTAAATGAGCCGGCCGATCACACGGCCCGCGCGCGCCTGAAAACTGCTGATGCGGGCGACTTGTCTCCTCCACGCTGTCTCCCTTTGATGGGCTCTGCGTGACGCCGGCCCCGGCTCGCTTTTAAAAGCCGCCCTCCCCCCTCCCTCCCACTCCCACCCCGTTCTCTGGAGGAAATGGCGAGCTGATGGAGCTACAGATCCAGATCATGCTTACAACAGCGCAGGCTCCACTCAGGGAGGAGAAGGAGCGGTCGCTCTGGCCCGAGGCAGGCGGGGGTCCTATCGCCCTGGATTCTGCCGCCAATTATCGGGGAAGGGATTTTGATCCGCCTGACCGGAAAGAGTGTGTGTCTCTCTGACCCAGGCCAGCACTGCCTTCTCAGGGGGACGAAGGGGAGGGTAAGGCAGAGTCCTCTCAGGAGGACGGGTCTCCCCCAGCCAGCGCTAGGCTAGCTCTCCTCTGCTAGCGACACCCACAGAACCATCTCCCACCCACCCCACCCCCGCCCCAGGCCCCGAATCGGGGTGCGGTGGCGCTGGGGGAAAGACCAGCAGCTCTTGCCCTCGGCCAGGCTTTAAATGGCCTCAGACGTGCCAGCAGCGTGTGGCGAGGGATTTAAGTAACCGGCAAGGCCGATCGGACCAGCCCTGGCGCTGACGTGTGATTATTATTTTTTTTAGATATATATATATATATTTATATATATAAAATGACCGTGCACCTATTTGTCTGTGAGTGGCTGTGTGTGTTAAGGCAGGCTAGTGAGGTAGCTCTTCAACGGTCTTTCGTTTTCTTGCTTGCAGGGCTAACTTAAAAGCGTTTTTTCAAAGCCGCAGTGACTGAAGAAGCATGTACCCATGTACCCATGACCGGGGGCCAGACAGCTTTTTTGCACCCTGCATTTTTACTGCCCTTCCCCCCCCCCCACAACTTAGCGCCATTTCACTAAGGAGTCCAGCCACGATCCTCTTTTATTGCATGCGACTGTAGATGCATTTCATGGATCCTTTTGAACCCTTGTCAATGCATTACTTTTTTTGTTGTTTTTTCTTGAAAACGAAAAAGAACAAAAAAAAAAAAAAAGGAAACGTTGTGTATGTGACCTAAAAGCATGTAACCTTCAGATGTTGCATTCTACCTGACAATAAAGAGCTTTCCCAAAGACGATGGTGTTCTGGAGACTGTTTCATGGGCTCTGCTCACGCTGGGGGCCCCCGGAGGAGGCTCAGCCAGCCTGCGAGCAGGCAGGCGGGGGGGGGGGTACACTGCCCGCTCCCCGCCCCGGGGTGCGGCCCGGGCTCAGGCAGGGCGAGGAGTTTTTGCACGCAACGCACTGAACCCGGCTTATTTTGACCTTGCAGGCGATAAAAGCGAAAATGGATGAACTTAGGCCTTTGATACCCGTGTTGGAAGAGTACAAGGCCGATGCCAAATTGGTTTTGCAGTTTAAAGAGGAGGTCCAGAATCTGACGTCAGTGCTTAACGAGCTGCAAGAGGAGATTGGCGCCTATGACTACGATGAGCTGCAGAGCAGAGTGTCCAATCTTGAAGAGAGGCTCCGTGCGTGCATGCAAAAGCTAGGTAGGCCTGGCCCCGCCCACCGCCGCCCGCTCCCGCTCAGGGCGCCCGCCCGCCCGCCCCGGGGGGCTGCGCAGGGCTGGGAGGTGTGCAGGCCCCACCCCGGGCAGAGGTCAGCCGCAGACCCCCACCGCGTGGCACATCTGGAAAACATAGGAGGAGGCTCGTTGTCGCCAACCAAGGGAAGCGTGTGTGTGTGTGTGTGTGTGTGTGTGTGTGCACGCTCATGCGTGTGTATGAGGGGGGCGGTGAGCTCCTGGGACAGGAGGGGCTCAGGGCTGGAAACTGTGTCTCCATTCCCTCCGGGGTGAGACCCCGTTGAGCCAGCGCCCCAGGCACTGCCCAGCCCGGAGGAGCCGATTGGGTCCCACCGTGGCAGGTTGACCGTCCGTTCGGGTAGGGGCAGTGTGAGTCCTTATTCGTGATTGAACACCCACTCACCTCACCAGCCTTCCTGTTCGTTGCTTTTACACGTCTTCTAATACTCACCGAGGATGTTTTTCCATTGATTTTTTTTTTAAGAGAGAGAGAGAGAGAGAGAGAGAAGAAAACATGGATGTGAGAGAGACACACCCATCAGGTGCCTCCCACACTTCCCAGATCGGGGGGGGGGGGGGGGCACACCTAGGTTCGACCTGCCTGCGGCTCTTTGGTGGTGTGAGGGCCGACGCTCCAGCGCTGAGCCCCATGGCAGGGCTGCTTTTACCCACCTGAGCATGTCCGTACCCAAGCCCCCTTCAGCCCCAGATCCGCTTTTTAGACTGTCTTCCTACAGATTTTTTTAAAAAATATATTTTATTGATTTCTTACAGAGAGAAAGGGAAAGGAATAGAGAGTTAGAAGCATCGATGAGGGAGAAACATCGATCAGTTGCCTCCTGCACGCCCCCCACTGGGGATGTGCCTGAAACCAAGATACATGCTCTTGACTGGAATCGAACCCGGGACCCTTCAGTCTGCAGGCTGACGCTCTATCCACTGAGCCACACCGGTTTGGGCTCTTCCTAAAGATTAGCTGGCCCTTCTCATCGCCGGGTTTAAAAGCAAAGGCTGCTCACTGCGGAGTGTCTTTTTTAGAGTAACTCAGGGGACTTCCGTTTTATCCTCGGGTTTTATCTGATGTCCTTACTTCCCTTTTTATTCACACACACACGCACACACACACACACACACGTGCGTGCCTGCTCCAGGTACCTCACTAGGAACTGAAGACATCCCCCCAGAGTCGGTGCGGGTGCTGCTGTCCGTGACGGACAGAAAGGGGCCCGGGGCGGGGAATCGCGTCAGCGGCGATGCTCTGACCGGAGGTTCCCGAGTACAGAGCCGCCCCTGGCTCCGATGGAGGCACCTGTGCCGGTTGCCCGCTCGGGAGGGAACCTGAGAGAGTGGCGTGTCGATCGGGCCACGCGTGCCCTCTGGCTGTGTGGCAGGAGCGGGTGCTGCTGCGGGTTTTCAGGGACTGCTTCCCGGCAGCCAGGTCTGGTGTGTCCAGAGCGGGGTGACCTGGGACGGTCCCAGGAGGGGAGTGGGATGGACGGCAGGTGCCGGCTGCTCTGTTCTGGCTTCCCAAGAGCGTGGGGCGCCTGAAGCGCGGTGACGCGGGGCTGATCATTCCCGGGGGGCTCGGTCTTGGGGTTTCTGCCCGGAGGAAGCTCACCGCCACCTCTCCCTCCAGACCCCGGCCCCCTCCTCTCTTGGCCTCTGAGAACCTGACGGCCAGGGCGTGTGGGGGGAGGGCATTGGTTAGTTTTGCCCTCGAGATAAAACCTCCACGTTTTTCAAGGCGGGGATCATCGAGCAAAAGGGAAATGCAGAGCAAACCGTTACACACGGTGAGAAGCGAACGGCCTTTGGAGGGGCTGCCCGCCCGGCCCTGCCTGGTGTAGATGCCGCGTGGGCTTAGCTGATGGCGTCAGATCGTGGGGCTGTTGCGTGGCCCCCTCCGGCTGCTACGGGCTCACCGGGGAGTAGAGAGAGGAGGATGAGGCCCTTGGAGGCCGCATTCTCCGCGCTGGAGGGCAGCCACCTGACTTCTCTTTTGGTTTCTCTCTCTTTTCTAAAGACCCAGATGTTCAGAGAGACTGCAGAGTGGGGTTGCAGGTGGGGCCTAGGGTCTGCAGGTGGGGTCTGGGGTCTGCAGGGGGGATCCGGGGTCTGCAGGTGGGATCTGGGGTCTGCAGGTGGGATCTCGGGTCTGCAGGTGGGATCTCGGGTCTGCAGGTGGGGTCTGGGGTCTGCAGGTGGGGTCTGGGGTGTGCAGGTGGGGTCTGGGGTGTGCAGGTGGGATCCGGGGTCTGCAGGTGGGATCCGGGGTCTGCAGGTGGGGTCTGGGGTCTGCAGGTGGGATCCGAGGTCTGCAGGTGGGATCCGAGGTCTGCAGTTGGGATCCGAGGTCTGCAGGTGGGGTCTGGGGTATGCCGGTGGGATCTGGGGTCTGCAGGTGGGGCCTGGGGGTCTGCACTGAGCCAACACCAGGCGGACGGGGATGAACCAACTGTGAGACCGGCGGGGGGAGGCAGTAAGTGTGGTGACAGCCAGGTGACTCTCCCAACGCGGTGACCGCTGGGCGCCAGCCTCTCCACGTCTGAAGGAGGCGGAGGGTCCCTGTGCCCTGGAGGCCATGGTGTCATTGACACCCCTCGCTCTGCACGGTCCTGCACGGCGGGGCAGGGGAGGGGGGGGCAGGGAGAAGGTGGGGGGTCGAGAGGTGGGGGTAGGTGGGTAGATAGATGATAGGTGATTAATAGAGGCAGATAGATGACAGATGGTAGCTGGCTGATAGAGACAGACAGACAGGACAGGTGGTGGACACCGACCAACAGGTGACGGACAGGGAGCCGGGGGCCACCTGGCAGGTGGAGCCGCTGCTGCTGCCGCCGCGTCCCCTCCTCGGCGTCCCCTCAGCGCGGGGGCTTAGGTCCAGCTGAGCCGGCCGCCTGGCGATCTTCGCTTCCGCCCCCGGCAGGCGCCTCGCAGCCCGGCTCAGCGCGGAGGCCCAGGAGGACAGGCAGGCGGGCAGCTGCGTGGCGCGCACGCTGACCGCTGTCCCGAGGCCGCCTTCCTCCCGCCCCCTGCTCCTGGGGGCGGCGGGCAGTCTGCCTGGGGCCCAGGTCCAGGGCACAGGGCGCAGGGGCACCTGCACGGACCCCTCCCGAGCCTCCCCTCCCCCACCCCTCGCCCTCCTCTGCATGCATCCTGGCACGCCCCGGGGGCTCGTAATGAGAGAGGGATGCCTTCCTGAACTGACCGCCCCCCAGCTCAGCCGTGGTTAGGCCTGTCGGTCCCCGAGGTCCTGGCATCGCCATCTGGACAGAGGACCCCCACCCAGCCCGGCCCTGAGCCTCAGCCTGCTGCCAGCGTGCGGGGTGCCAGGCAGGTTTCAGCGCTCCTCTGGGTGGGCGGGGGAGGGGACCTCGGAGCGGGCAGAGCGGGACTGGCCCTGTTGCAGGTCACACCTGGCCTGAGGGTCGCACCTGGTCTGGGGGTCGCACCTTCTCTGCGGGTCGCACCTGGTCTGGGGGTCGCACCTGGCCTGTGGGTCACACCTGCCCTGCGGGTCACATCTGGCCTGTGGATCACACCTGGCCTGAGGGTCGCACCTGGTCTGGGGGTCGCACCTGGCCTGAGGGTCGCACCTCCCCTGGGACTTGTTTCCCCAAAGCGGCCGCTCCCCTTTGGAGCAGCCACAGGCCGGAAGGCCCTGTGTGGGCGGGACGCAGTGACCAGCTTTTGCTGAGGCGAACACCGTGTTCTCCGCACCCCTGTCTGGACTCACAGCAACAAGAATGGCGGTCACTTGCCGTGTCAGGCGTGTGCCGTGTCAGGCGTGGGCCCTGCGTCAGGTGTGTGCCAGGTCAGGCGCGTGGCTAAAGGCCCCCTTTGCCTCCGGCTGTGACCCCACCGTCCTCCGAGGCAGCGTCCCCACTGCCCACGGGACACTGTCCACGCCACACGCCGCCCCTCCCCCTGCTGGGACGATGGCGAAGCCTTGGGCCGCTGAGGATTTCCTAGGGGAGTTTTACCGCTAAGTGCTGAGAGATGAGTCGCTCACTCATTCATTCGCTCACTCACTCATCCACTCATTCACTCACTCACTCCTTCACTCACTCACTCATCCACTCATTCACTCACTCACTCCTTCACTCACTCATTCATTCACTCATTCACTCATTCATTCACTCATTCATCCACTCATTCATCCACTCATTCATTCACTCACTCATTCACTCACTCATCCACTCACTCATTCATCCACTTATTCACTCACTCATTCACCCACTCATTCATTCACTGCGGACCACTCCCAGCCGAGTCCTGGCGAGACAGAAAGGGCAACAAGCTTCTGGCGTGGGACCAGGAGACCCACACGCTGTGTCTGCGGCCCCGGCAGTGTTGGTGGGGCGGACAGGAGGCAGGCTCGGACGGAACGGTCTGGAAGGGGCATCGGTTTGGGTCCGCCGGGCAGCCCGGTGGGAAGGTGGCCTTCCCGATGGAGGAGCTGGAGCACAGTGTCGGGGCTGGAGTCGGCCAGGCCAGGCCTGTAGCTGGGCGGACGCTGACCTGCCCTCCCACCTCCGAGGGTGATGCGGGGGCGGGGGGGGGACAGAGTCGGTCTCCTGGTCCCTGGAGGGAGGGAGGGCGGGAGGGAGGGGGGACAGAGGCCACCGCCTCCCGGCTCAGGGCTCAGGCACCGCTGCCCAGAGGCCGACTGCAGCGGCTGTGCACACGGTCAGCGTCGGTGGGACGGGTGGGGTGGTGCACGGCGCAGGGCCTGCTGGGGGCAACCTGGGGGCCACGGGCTGTGGGAAGGGGGGGGCTGAGTCAGGCCTGTGCCATACAGCCCTCAGAACACCCCCTCCTCCGTCCCTGATCTGCAGCCTCTGTCTGAGGGGGAGGCCCCGAGGTCACGCCCAAGGTCAGTCGGATGCTCGCTGACCTGGTGCCCAGAGCCCGCTCTCCGGCCTCTGCTCCTCCTCCCGGCAGGGGACATGCGCCCCCCAGGTGGCTGGTGGGCAGGCGGCGCCCTGCAGAGGTCTCCTTCTACCCCACGAGGAGCCGGAGCAGGGGCCGGAGCCGAGCCGCCCCTTCCTGCTTCCCGCCCCATGGCCACAGAGTCCCGCCTGGAGCCAGCCGCCTGCCACAGGTGCCAGGCGGGCCAGGGCCTTCTCCCCGTCTCCACTTCCCCAGAATCGCTGCTGGGCTGCCATCCGGGGAGGGCAGGAGGGGGGAGAAGAGGGGCCGCCACCCCTCCCTCCCACTCCCCCCCGCCTCAGCTGCTCTTGGTTCCGGGGAGGCCGGTGCCTGCAGGAAGAGCCAGGGCATGAGCCGCTGTCTAGTGCGATCCTAGATCCCTGTACCCCATGGCAGGGCCAGCCAGGCGGCCAGGAGCTAGGGGACCCTACACCCCACGGCGAGGCCAGGAGCGAGAGGACCCTGCACCCCACGGCAAGGCCAGGAGCCAGGGGACCCTGCACCCCACAGTAGGGCCAGGAACAAGGGGACCCTACACCCCAGGGCGGCCGGCGCCGGGACTGACCGCGCTCTGCTCTCTTGCAGCCTGCGGCAAGCTGACGGGCATCAGCGACCCCGTGACCATCAAGACGTCGGGCTCCAGGTTCGGGTCCTGGATGACCGACCCCCTGGCCCCCGAGGGCGATACCCGGGTGAGTTGGCACCAAGGCCCGGGAGCGCTCTCCCTGATGCCAGGCTCTCGCCCTCTGACCCCTGATCCCTGCCAGGCTGTGCCCTCCTTCCCCTCTCCCCCCCCCCCAGGAGACACCTGCGCTCCGGGGACCCTGCTCTCCCACGCCAAGACCGCAGCTCTGACTGCGGAACCTTCCAGTCTAGCACCTGCCTCTGCTGGCCACCTGGGAAATGGGTCAACACGGAGACCCTAGCTGCCCAGTGCCCCGCTGTGTCCGGGGCCCGGGCGGCCACGCCATTTCCAGGCTGTCTGCCAGGCCTGGGCGCTCCTACCTGGATGGTATTCCTTCTGCCCCCAAAGGAGTAGGAGCACCTACTGTGCGCCTTGGGCGGGGAGAGAGCAGGGAACCAGCAGGGGGCCCTGCAGACCCACAGCCCAAAGACACCCACAGAGGGCTGGTTGGGGGGCCTGGCCACCCACAGAGACTTGGTGCTCCGGGCCGTCGCTTCCACACCCCCTTCCCCGGCCGGCCCCCACGCCGTGCGCTCTCTGTCTAGGGAAGACGGTCCTGTCCTCTTTGGGAACATGCCTGAGCCTCTGGCTGGGTGGGCTCAGCGGATCGAGCGTCGGCCCGTGGACTGAGGGATCCCGGTCAAAGGCACGTGCC